>JAKSZP010013876.1:0-35682 GCA_022478985.1 Massospora cicadina | reverse complement strand
TAAAAATGACAAGTTTCATGGAGCGCAAGACCTCCTCAAAGGGGTCCGCGCACAGGATTGTTTGTAATAACATAAAAATGGAAAATATGAGGGGAATTTTATTTTGGAAAGTTAAATAAGGAATGTTGGTCAGGGAAAACACATTTAAGGCTCAACGGGGGAATACAGGGTTTGCTGCAGTGGACCCAAGTACCAACCCACCAATAGGGCAATGCTACCATCCAAATTAGTTAAATAAGCCAAAACTGACTTCGCTTGAGTGATTAATTGAAGTTGTATTTGACCCAAACGCGTTGTTTTGTAAATGGAATGGGTTTCAAAAACCTGCTCCTCAACGAACCAAATGGAACCATCCGCGTTAATTTGGTAGACCATCCATTTTAATGCCTGGGCTGATGTGAGGGACTGGGCATTTGGCACCCCACTAGGACCAACCTGGGCATATTTTGCCCTTACCCAGCGCTGGTCTAGGGTGTGCCTCAGGTCAGGGAGGGCCTGTAGCTTCACCTTCTGGGCCTCCTGGCGCCCAGCCTTATCTTTGGGGTTGGTCCCCCACTATGATGTCATGTGCACATGACATTACCCTCTCCTCCCAGCGGGGCTCAACCCCCCTCCAGGGGCTTGCGCAAGGGAAAAGTTCTTGTGGGCAGGTCCCTTCATGGCGGCAACGGTCGGTTTAGCTTGGGATCCAGCAGCCTGGAGGAAACGCTTGTGGAAGGCTTCAATCAGATCTTGGGCATGCACACAGTCATGCGCTGGAACCCAACTGTTCTCTGCAGCATCAAAGCCCTTCCAGGATACCAGTACTTTAGTCTTCTTTTAATGCGGCGGAGGCAACTATTTCTTCCACCTCCCACTCTGGCGCCCCATCCATGAGATAGACCTCAGGATTCTCTAGTGGGGGGCCCTCAAACAACGTCAGTTTGCTCTCATGAAACACAGAGAAGATCCAGAATGAGGGGAGATCTAGCAGATGAGGCATGGCCCACCTTTCTAACAACGCGGTAGGGGCCAATCCTCTTTGGTCCCAGCTTCTTGCATGGCTGCTTGATAGGGGTGTAATGAGCATCAAGCATCATGAGATCCCCTTCCTTGTACGCAGGGCCCACTCAGCACTTCCCATCAGCATTCTCCTTATACACCTGCATTGCCGCCTCCAAGCTTGTGGAAACCCCCTGGTGGACCTTCTTGATTGTCTTGGCAAAGTCCACCACCGCTTCAACCTTAGACCCACAGCTGGGCACCATGTTAAAGGTGGGGTTAAAGCCATGGCTGATAAAAAATGGGGAACAACCGATTGAGGATTGAAAGGTATTGTTGTAGATAAACTGAGCCATGGGAAGGTGAAAAACCCAATCTGAATGATCTGCGGCGGTTTAACACCGCAGGAACTAATCCAAGCACTGGTTCACTCGTTCAGTCTGCCCCACTGATTGTGGATGATAGGCAGTCAGACGGCAAGGGCAAATCAAGAATTTTACACAACTATTCCCAAAAAGACAGAGGTAAATTGGGGTCCCTGGTCACTGATAATCTCTTGGGAAACTCCATGGAGCGCAAACACATGCGTGACAAAGAGCCTGGCCATCTCAGCCGCGGTTATTGTAGTTCTGCAAGGAATGAAGGGGCGAGCTTTGTAAACTGGTCCACCACCACCATGATGATTTCATAACCATCTGAGACAGGTAGTTCTACAATGAAATCTACTGATAGGGAAGTCCAGGGCCCTTCAGCTTTCTGAACTGGTACCAACAACCCCGCTAAAGGTTGACAATTTGGCTTCATTTGGTTGCAGATTAAACATTCCTTACAATACCGCCCCACCTGAGCAGGCAAGCCCTTCCAATTGTGTGCGCCATATTATCTCTAATGTCTTCGCTTTACCAGGATGACCAATGGTGAGTCCATCATGATGGTCCCGAATAATTTCCAGGCGAAGTGGTCCAGCAGGAACCCAAAGGCGCCCTGAAACCACACCATCTCATCCTTCATGTGATAGCCCCCTGGAGAGATCCTCTTGATTCAACTCGCACCTAGCAAGTAATGTAGTATATTCAGCTGCTAGCAGCTGAGAAAGGACTACCTTCCTGAACATACTATATTCCTCCACGTTTTCCAGAGGTGCAAGCGCTGGCCCATTGGCCAGGGAGAGGGAAGTTGCAACAGAATTTTACTTGGAGGAATTATAACCTGTGTGTTGTGAACTTCTACCTCCTTGGGATTAGGCGCTAAAGCAGGGTTGCGGCTCAAAGCATCCGCCAAACTATTATCCTTGCCCTTGGTGAACTCATATGTAAATGCGAATTGGGTAAGGGTCTCATGCCAACGGGTCTGCCATAGGGTTAGGACATGAGGAGCGCGGTAGTACAGCAAGGCATAGTGGTCTGTACGTACCCAAAAAGGTTGGTATGAGCCATGCAAGTGGTGACGCCAATAAGTCAGCGCCTCCACCACTTTCAATAACTCCTTATCATAAACGGCCTAATTCGACTCTGGCAAAGACATTTTCCTAGAAAAATATCCCACTGGATGCTCTATCCCATCTTCGCCTACTTGTAACAAGGCAGCCACTATGGCGAGGTTGGAGGCATCAGTAGACACAATGAACTCCTTTTTAGGGTCAACATGGCGAAGAATAGATGTGAACAACAGGGTGCACTTCACTGCTTGGAAAGCATCCTCCAAAGTGGGGACCACTGAAGCACCTTGGCACCGCTAGCCTTGTATAAGGGAGCCGCCACCTCATACAGATTGGGAGTGAACTTCTTGAGGAATTTACATGTCCCCAAAAAGCTCCTCAATTCCTTGACCTAGGTGGGGGTAGGCCACTCACAAATAGCCTTCTCCTTGTCTGAAGTTATCATGTGTCCCTGGTCAAACATGACGTTGCCCAGAAAAGTCACCTGGGACTTGAATAATTCACACTTTCTTATCTTCAGCGTAAGGCTGGCTGCCTTTACCCACTCCAGCACTTGTCAAAGGTGTACTGCATGGGACTCCTGATCAGGGAAAACACCAGGATGTCATCCATGTAGGCAACCGCGCATACCCCTAACAAGTCCCCCAACGCTGCATCAATGCGGCGTTAAAAGATAGCAGGGGCATTCTTAAAACCAAAGGGCATGACCCAAAACTGGAATATTCCTTTTCTGGTGAGGAAGGCGGTTAACCACTCCGGCCCTTCTTGATCCAGATCTAATTGAACGCCTTTAAATAATCCAGTTTGGATAAGACAGTCGCCTTCTCCACATAGCGCACAATCTGTGAATCCAAAGGGATGGGATGGAGGTTTGGTACAGTGACGTTATTAAGGTTCCCGTAGTCCACATACAGGTGTAAAGTACCATCAGACTTCTCCACAAAGAGAAGGGGGAGCATACAGGGGAGGTACGCTGAAAAATCGCACCTTTGGCTAACTGTTCCTTTACCCACACATCCAACGCCTTCTCCTCCTGGACAGTCAATGGGCAAATGGGGGAAGATATATGCACTAGATCCACAGTGAACTTGAAGACACAATCAAATTCAGAGTGCTCATGAAGTGTGTTAGAAGATGCTGTATCAAAATAAGATGCCAACTCCTCCAAACAGGAAGGTAAGGAAAGTCCCACGGAGGGCTTCAGCAAAGGAGCAAGATAAGGAGTGTGAACATTGGTCCAATGGGGTAATTTGCCCTGGGCGTTATCCTCAAACAAAGGAACAATCAACTGGTGACCGTTTGTCAAAGACAAGGATAGAATGTTTTCTTTCAAATTAGTCCAAACGTCAAACTTTCTCCACCACTCAACCCCCAAATAAATGGGGAACAAGAGGTGCTTGATAGCTTGAAAATGGTCTAACAGAAGGTAGGCGCCCACCTGGTAGTCCACCAACCCCATGACGTTCAGCGCAGAGATACCTTTAGAAGCCCCACCTCTAAACATACCACCTGGTGAGTAACTCAACTCAAGGTAGTCAGCAAGGTCTTGGTCAATAAAATTATTTGAGGCACTGGTATCCACTAAAATAGTTGTGCTGAACTTTCCAAAAGAGGATGTAAGGGTAGCAGTCAAGAGGAATTATCCAGAGCGGAATTTATTCAAAGCAGACAATGCCCCCACCTCACCTAAAAATTCTTGTGGCTTGAGCAAACCATAAGGGTAGGTTTGTAATCATAAAAGGGGGAGGGATAGTTGGCCACTCTTACTACTAAGGCCACATACCCCTCCATGCCTTCTGCAGGTGCATAAACATTTTCCTATTGGAAGCGCAGTTCTTTTCAACTTCCTGAGTGCTGCAAATCATGGAAGAGGTCAAACGGGGATTTTCTGGTGTGATTCCATACACAGGAATAGGTTCCAGATCTGATCCATGAGAGGGCCAATATGGTTCAGAGCTATATATCAGGTTTTCATTATAAAACGCATTTTTAGACGTGAATGACCCTATTCCTTTAACCTCATCGGAATGCCCAATGTTATCCAAGGCCAACACCCCCAGGTCCATCTGCATTAATTCCGCCAACATTGACTGAATGTGCTGTCAAAGGAAAACTCATTTATTGAAATGGAAATGATTATTTCGGTGGAAAGTCAGGGAATCACAACTTTTAGACATCAAAGTGTCTAATACTCCATGTACAAGCATGAAGGGTGGATACTTTTCAGTTGGAAGCAACCACAATAACGCTTAGTTGCTCCAACCTTCAGGAAAAAGAGGGAACAGCAGTGCAGCTAATGACAGCTGAAACTCCAGCTGGCACCCAATGTTTCTTTATTTATATAACTGAGGTAAGCTGACCAGGGGATGGACATTACCAAACTAAAACTAAAATTATAAAAAATAAAAAATAACAATTCAAACGAAATGCCCAAAATGGACGGATTGATTGAATTGTACCTAACAAAATATCCAACCAGGTGGGCAGCAAATACTGCTATCCCTCCATGGTGGATGGGGAGGGGGGATCGGGGGGCTCATCTTCAGCTGCATCCATCTCATTCCATAGTAGGGTGCGTGTTAGGGCAGATAGTAAGGGTGTGGGGGCATTGGCGGCATGGGGTTTGATATCCTTGATGACTGGAACTTCCAAATAGTCGCCAGCCATCATTATACTAACAATATATTTGCCCAAAGCATCTTCAGCTTTGAGGTGGGCATCTGGGAATTTAACAAATGTGGCAATGTTGGTTCAGGTTATTTTTGCTTTTAAATTCTGTGCTACTGTTACCACGTTCTGGATGGCTCCAGTGACGTTTTTGTGTAAAGTTTTCATGTTGATCTTACTTTGTGGAGTAAGATTTATGGGGATGATGAGAGGTGGAATTCCTCATGTGAGCGCAGCCACAGATTTGGTGGCAGCTTTCCAAAGTGGATGGCAATCTGATGTGGTGGCTGCTTCTACTGTAAGCTGGTGGCTGCTGTAGAGCGGTTTGGCATTAGGTTGTGGGACATACTTCTGAGGTGGGAAACTTGCATCCCATTCTGCGTTACAGAGCCGCTTGAGTTGCAGAGTTGGTTCTTCAATGACGTTACCTGATTCATCAATTTCATCCAATAATTCCCATGGATTTTGGTTGAATTGGATTGGGGAATCAGCATATGGTTGAGGTTTGTTTGATTTGTTTGCAGATGTATGGGATTGAACTGGGATCCAATCTGATGTTTGGTTGAAAGAATTATTTGTGACATTGGGGAAAGGTGGGTGCTGATTAGTGGCTGCAGGTGCAGATGCAGCATCAGGCATTGGAGGAGGGGAAGGTAGGATTGTATCCCATGTTGGAGTTGGCGCGGGGTGGGCGGTGGATTGGTGGGCATCGGGCAAACTTTTGGCATTGGTGGAAGTTTCTAAGTATGGGCATTTACATTTCAAGTGGTCTAACTCAAAACAGGATGGACAAATCTTCCATCCGCCCTCAACGCGAGCCCAGAACGGATGGTTGGGGGCAGATGGGATGGTGGCACAAGGGGGAATTGCTAGAGAAATTTTTGTAAATTCAGGGCTGATCATGGCATATGCCTGAGGCCCAGTGAGGCACGTGGCCCCATTTGGGACCACAAATTGCAAGATGGGGTTGGCGCCATAGGCTGCCAAATCTTCCATCAGCTCCTGGTGGAGCACTTTGGGGGGAGGTGGGTGGGCAAACCAGTGAACTGGACCACCAAGGTGGTGTCTGTTGGGAGCTGGATCTGAGTTGTTGGGAGGGGAATATTATTAAAAATTAATGGCACCGTTGTCGCAGTGGCTGCATCAGCTTCACAGGGAAGCCAAGATCAAAGTACCCTTATAGGGGCAGAAGTCTATAAAACAGGCTGGTGTCATCACCACCTGAGCCATTTTGATAATGGCTTGGTCATCATAGGGGAAGAATTTCCCATATTTGACCCTAAGGCCAAAACGCATGTTTCTCTGGGGGAGCATCAGGGGGCAGCGGGGCACCGCTTGGGTTTAGGCGAGATGGGCATTGAGATCCTTGGGAGGAACGAATCATCCCAAGGTTTTGGAATGACTGGGCGAGCCAGTCTGAGCACTTTTTCCTGTCAGATGGAAAACAGAGGGGGGAGTTTCACCGCTGCCCCATGCTGGGACAGTTGGTGGGGGATCTGATGACATTGGAGCAAGGCTTCAGTGTGCGATTAAGTGTATGCTTTTTTTTTACCAAAATAAATTTGCTTGGAAAGTTTTGCCGATCAGAGAGTCTCAGCGCCCACTGTTTCTACTTCATAAAAGTTACACACGGAAAAAGTTTGTGCACATAAGAAAAAGAGGTTGGTCAACTAATGTAAGGAGAGTGTCTATAACTCTCCTGTTCCCAGTGTGGCAGTGGTTGGTGCACAGGCCCAATGCCAGGGAACTAGCCATTAGAAAAAATCATTATTGCCCAGCAGAGGGTGCTGGAGCAATAATAACTTAAGCAAAGAAATGCGATAAATAACAAGCCAAAAACGTTAGGTGCACACTGAGAGAAGGGGTAAACGACCCAGGTTGGGGGGGGGGACCTGGATGAACCAATGGTGCACAAAGTGATAATCTTATTGTGTTCAAAATAACAAGTTTCACGGAGTGCAAGACCTCCTCAAAGGGGTCCGCGCACAGGATTGTTTGTAATAACATAAAAATGGAAAATATGAGGGGAATTTTATTTGGAAAGTTGTAAATAAGGAATGTTGGTCAGGGAAAACACATTTAAGGCTCAACGGGGAATACAGGGTTTGCTACAGTGGACCCAAGTACCAACCCACCAATAGGGCAATGCTACCATCCAAATTAGTTAAATAAGCAAAAACTGACTTCGCTTGAGTGATTAATTGAAGTTGTATTTGACCCAAACGCGTTGTTTTGTAAATGGAATGGGTTTCAAAAACCTGTTCCTCAACGAACCAAATGGAACCATCCGCGTTAATTTGGTAGACCATCCATTTTAATGCCTGGGCCAATGTGAGGGGCTGGGCATTTGGCACCCCACTAGTACCAACCTGGGCATATTTTGCCCATACCCAGCGTTGGTCTGGGGTATGCCTCAGGTCAGGGAGGGCCTGTAGCTTCACCTTCTGGGCCTCCTGGTACCCAGCCTTATCTTTGGGGTTGGTTCCCACTATGATGTTATGTGCACATGACAAGC
This sequence comes from Massospora cicadina, assembly GCA_022478985.1. NCBI lineage: Eukaryota > Fungi > Entomophthoromycota > Entomophthoromycetes > Entomophthorales > Entomophthoraceae > Massospora > Massospora cicadina. Next base: position 28,081 of record JAKSZP010013876.1, on the reverse strand, counting down.
TTACCCTTTAAGGACCCCTCCACCCGTCCCATTATTGACGTCAGCTGAATTAGTACAGCAAATTGAGGGAATTTGTGCTGAAATATTAGAAAGTCAGCATTCCTATGGGCCATCATTGGAAGAACTTGCCAATGGCATCAGCACATTGAAAAATGCTTATGCAAGTTCAAAACCCTCCTGGCAGTATTGCAACCCCTTCCAATAATTCTAGTTTGGACCAACGGACCCCAGAGTGACCAGGTGTGGGTGTGTTGGCCATCCAAACCTGTTCCTGACCTCATGTAACTGCCCATATGTAAAGTAGCCTTGGTAGATTCTAACAGCCTATCAGGTGAGATGCTGACACTCTAGTCATTGAAACCAAAGAAAATTGGCAATTTGAGTATCCTTGGACAAACTGACAACGTATCAGCCTGCTGCCAATAAAATTTTGAAATCAGTTCTAAATAATTCATTTCCCCCTCATTCAAAGTTTGTCAGGTTAGGTGAATCTCAAGGGCCCCAATCCCAAGATTGTCTAAGCTATTACCTAAATCATCTATTTAAGCATTCATGACACACTGAGAAAATTGATGGTTGATTTTCCAATTTTAAATAAATAAAAAGTTTCATATTCAAAATTCAATTCTTTTTCCTTATGTCTAAATTTAAACCGCCCATTATGATCTCACTTTTCCCAGCACCTAATCCCATGGGCTTTGGGCCAATATCATCCTGGTTCATTTCTGGGTTGCTATTTACATTTACAACCTTTTAGAGTTAACTGGTTAATTTCCTCAATACACAATATATGTCACTCAGGTAACAGCGCCTCTGTCCTTTGGGCTTGCCTTCTGGATGTTCAGGCATCCATACTGGCAGGCTTGTCTAAACTTTATCTGCCACCATTATGACACTCTGAACCCAAGGCTCAATGATTCACATGACCTCCCCTACACAAAATTAACTGGTTCCCCTACAGCTCATGAAGCGTGGGCAAAAATGGTACTTGTTCTCAGCCTAATAGTCATGATGGGATTGATGTTCATTGACCAATACTTTCTTCACCTTCTCCCCAGCAGATCATACTCTTACTTTTCAGAATGGCAATGCCATGCAGACTATAAATGCCATTGTAGATGTTGAAATATCCTAAAGAAACCAATTATTTCCTTAGAAAGATATATTTCTGGCAATTTCTTTATATTTGCTTCACTAATTCAACCACCCAAGAAAATCTTGACACAGGACTGCAAACAAGGTTATGACTAATTTTAGTCATTAATTAACATTAGCATGTGGGATTTAATGGACTGCTAACTCCTCTTTAGTACATTAGCCTTAAGTAAATGTATTGATCCCTGTTTAATCCAATGCACTAGTTCTTGCCATTGTTCCACAAATGGATCTAGTATTGACAAACATGTGTCTAACCAGAGCATTAGGATATCCAGTATAAATTTAGGCTTTAATGCCATGTCCATGGTAAATTAAACCTATAAGAATGATTAATTAACTGCTAATACTGAGTAGCAAACTTTGAGTAATAACAGAGTATAGAGTAGGACAAACTATGTTAAGTTTATTATCTGGGCTTATGTTCTTTATCTGACTGTAGATGATAAAGTTAATTACAATAGGCAATAGATTATAGAGCTGTTTATACTATCTGATCTTGAATAAAAAACCTTATAGAGGCAAACAAAACTATGGGCTATCTAGTTTCCCAACATCTATACCATACTATATAATTATAAAGGCTTTTACTAAGTTAATATACTTTGTGTATAGTATATTGTATTGTTTAAGTAAAATATATGCAACTTTATAAAATTTTCTTCATAGCCCTGGTAATCCAATTGATCTAGTTAAACATTATTCTGAATAAAATTTACTTGGGTCATAAATGGCCAGTGAAGGAGAAATTATGACCTATTTTACTGACTTATTTGATCTAATCACTGTTTGATTTTGTGATATTCTCCATAATATCATCATTGCCTTTCCCAAACTATTTGATTTTTCACAAAAGGTTTGCTTTATTAGCTTCTTAAAAAAGAGAGATTTGGATATTGGACTTTATTTAAATTTTCACAATAAGGTTATTACACTGATCTACACTTATAATTTTCCAAGTCAACAATAGTCATTTCTTATCATTTAGATGTGAGATGTACAGATATGTGTTTAAAAAAGTTTAGTTATCTCTCATTCTCTTTAAGTAAATGATCTCATTTTGCGAATTTTAATGAGAGTAGGAAACAATATAAAATTTGGTAATTATTAATTTTGTTACAGGACAGGTTAGCAACATTGATTAAACTATATCCTATTCCTATAAAAGCCATTTCATTATGTTGATGTTATTTGTTGAGCTTAAAGAAACCAGTATACTCTTTTTTTAGTACTAGATGGTCCAAACCAGTATACTCTTATTTCTGGCAAATTGCTATATCTAGAGTCTTAAGAAAATTTAGTTCTAAAAGGTAAATATAAAATGTACATAACAAGCAAACCTCTTTTATGGGTACAAAAGATATTTATAATCTAAAATATTCTTAACCTATTTGCTATTAGGTTTATATTTCAGATTAATTTGACCTTTATGTGTTGTATATATGTTAATAGTGTTAGTATTTTTGTTATATTTGCAGTGAAATGACTCTTGCATTTCAGTTATATAAATTAACTCATTTTATAAAGACAGCATATTACCATTACTTTGATTTTAAAAAGGTGAAAAAAACAAGGCATCATAAATCTGTTGTAATAAATATGAGAGAAAGAGAAAGCAGCTTTTTAAATATCCAAAAGTGCTGTTCAAAAATTCTGATAAATTTAAGAACTAAAAAATACAATATAGTTGTTAACAAACTTTTGAGAATATACCAAGAGTTAGGTTGTAATATGTCACTTAGGATCCACTTTATGCACTCTAATCTTGAATTTTTTCTAAAATTGTGGCGCTTTGAGTAATAAACATGGAAAGCACTTCCATCAATATACTTTAGCAATGTAAAGAAGATATTAGGGAAGTGTAACTCATCTATACCTGCAGGCTATCGTTGGAATATCATATGAGATGACCCAGAAGTAGACTACAAATGAAAACAAAAAAGGTCCAGAGAATAGTTATTAAGTAAGAGTCTGAAGGGAAGAGTTTTGTACATATATATACATATAAAAAATTCTAAATGAAGAGCTAAGGAAATTTTCTGGTGTCATATTCTTTCTCCTTGAACCCTATTCATTTTATTTGATTATTTTTGTAAAGGAAAGAGAAAATTTAAATTTTTGTAGACTAGGGCTATCTATCATTGATGTTTCCTTAGTATCATTCTGCCATATTATAATATCCTGATACTTTCTTGTGTTCATCTCATTTATGGTAATATTTATCTTTGTCACCATCATGGTGGCCTTCATGGTTAAGGTTCATTATTCTTTTTATCTTAAATATCTTTGTAATCTGGTATTACTCACTGCTACTTTTGAATGATGATTGGGGCAGCAAAGTCCTCCTGATAGCAGGTTAATAAATCAAAAGCACATAAAGGCTTTAAGGTGGCTTAGGTATTGAATATGATGGTAACAGATAATAGTTTTCAGATAAACTACATTAGGACCTCTGTATATTGAATTTGATGGTTCCTAAAAAATTTGATATATAGAAATTTCAATATACAGAAACCTGTTACCTATTATTATTCATAGGTTAGGATTTCACAGGACTTAAAATCTGATAAATGGATATTTTCACTTTAAAGAAGTTTGATATACAGAGGTCCTACTGTGTATATTTTGGAGGAAATCAAATATCAGTTTATTCAAGGTAACCTGACCAGGGGATGGACATACCAATTAAAGAAATCTAATATCCATTATAGCAATTTTTGAGAGCATATTTTACAGATGCATTAAGTATCCTTTCATAATTAGGCTTATAACTAAAAAAATTTTTGGGAAAAAGAACATCCTTTAAAAAACTCTAAAGAGTAAAAATAATTGAGAAATTATGCCTCCTCAACAAAACCCTTTTTGAAGTCAGTGCCATATTGTAAACTGAATTATAGAATTTTGCTCACAAACATAAATTATATCTTATGTCTGGATTGGGTCTAAGTGTAAACTATAAGCAACTTAGAATAGATAGTACTAAGTATATAAGTTATAAATACCTATTATAAGTCAGTTAAAATATGGTGCCAACTTCAAAAAGGGTTTATTGAGTAGGCTTAATTTCATGATTATTTCATACTTTTTAGAGGTTTTTTAAAAGGGGTTCTTTTTTCCAAAATTTTTTTTGGGAAGGTTCATTTTTTCCCAAAAAACTTTACCCCCAGCTCTTTTCTCCTCAAAAAATTAGTACATTTTTAAAAGTGGCTCTTTTCCCTACTTTCATTAAATATTACAATCTTAATATATCTTTTTTGCCCCTTACTATATCTCCATAAAATTAAAACTCATTGTAGATCTATTATATATTATCTTATAAACAAAAATACTAATATTTCACAGTATTAAATTTAGATGATTTTTAACCGACTTTGAAAAAGAAGGAGGTTAGCATTTCGACCTGTAAGTATGTTTTTTCTTTTTTTCTGTTTGTTCGCGCATAACTCTGAAAATACTGGACCGATTTGGATGATCATCTCCAAAAATCGAGGATGCTCCAACTTAGGTCCCATTTTACTTTTGTAAGTATTGTCGAGTATCTGCCCATTATTTAGTAAGTAAAAATTTTTTTGGGGAAAAAAGAAACTCCTTTAAAAAGGCACTAAAAAGTATGAATTAATTGAGAAATTAAGCCTACTCAATAAACCCTTTTTGAAGTTGGCACCATATTTTAACTGACTTATAATAGGTATTTATAACTTATATACTCTGTACTAATTTATTCTAAGTTGCTTATAGTTTACATTTGAACCTAATCCAGACATAAGATATAGATGTAAATATGAGTAAACTTCTATAATTCAGTTTAAAATATGGCACCGACTTCAAAAAGGGTTTTATTGAGGAGGTATAATTTCTCAATTATTTCATACTTTTTAGAGCTTTTTATAAAGGAGGTTCTTTTTTTCCCAAAAATTTTTTACTTACTAAATTAATGGGCAGATACTTGACAATACTTACAAAAGTAAAATGGGACCTAAGTTGGAGCATCCTCGATTTTTGGAGATGATCATCCAAATCGGTCCAGTATTTTCAGAGTTATGCGCGAACAAACAGAAAAAAAAAAAAAACATACATACTGGTCGAATTGATAACCTTCTCCTTTTTCAAAGTCGGTTAATAAATACTCATTTTTGATTTTATAATGTAATTTTACTATTTTCAATTTTAATAAATCTTGGATATCTCGCCGAACGCGAATGAACGATCCAAGACTGGCATATTCCTAAAGCGATAAAAAGGACGGGTCTAAGCAGAATCTCCAAAGGGACGGGATCTTTGGGTTTAGATTAATATCGGTAGGGAGGATATTTTCGAAATCAGGTACAAATTTTTGTAAGCGAGCGGAGCACTCTCAACCTTGACTACTCTGCGTGCGCCGGTATAACTAGCTCTCTAGTAAAATGGGTATTAAATCTGAACTTTTACTTTTTATAAGCGTTGTCGTTGAATTTGTTGCAAAATTTAAGTTTGGGTTATGGATTGATACATTTTAGTTCTTATTCGATAGTTCATGTCATATGTTAAGGTTTTTTGGGTCAGATGTTTGTTCTAAATCAAATATTAGCTCTAGATTAGTTTTTGCCCTTGCTTCGAACAGGTTTTAGGCTGCCTTTTCTTATGTTTTTATTGCCTTGATTTATTACATTGAAAAATTTGGCTAGAAGGATGGCATATATTCTCATTTAATCTTTCTAAAAGCCTTCGGTACTGGATTTGGTGGGTTCAACAGTAGTTCTCAGTCTTCGGCAGGAACGACCAGTTCAGGTTTCGGTACTGGACAAACCACTGGAGGGGGTTTAGGCACGACAGCTGGGTTTGGGACATCCTCTTTTGGGAGTGCTTCAACCCCTGCCTTTGGCGCAGGTACTTCAACCTCGGCATTTGGCCAGCCTTCAGCCTTTGGACAATCTAGTTCGACTGCGGCATCTGGTCAGTCTAACCCTACACCTGCTTTTGGGGGCGGCACATCGACGCCTGGGTTGGGCTCTGGAAGTGGATTCGGTGCTTCTTCAACATCATCCTTTGGTTTAGGTTCTTCAACGTCCGCTTTTGGATCTACATCGGCCCCAGGAACTTTACCATCAGCCTTTGGGGCCGCAGCCTCGACATCTGCGTTTGGTCAAACCACCCCTGCCCCCGCTTTTGGAGCGGCTACATCCACCTCGGCTTTTGGAGGGGCTACTTCCGCTCCAGCTTTTGGTTCAAGTTTTGGTGCTACAAGTTCGACATCAGCCTTTGGTCAGAGTAGTACTGGCCTTGGTTCAGGGTTTGGTGCTGCTACTTCAGCATCAGCTTTTGGTCAAAGTGGCACAAGCACTACTTTTGGTTCAAATACCTTTGGCGGAGCTTTTGGGGCTGGTCAATCCAAAGTGACGGCGGCTCCGCTTGGAAGCGGTTTTGGGGCGAGTCAAAATACCATGGGAACATTCTCTACCGAACGCCTTGGTGGTGGTAACCCAACGCAGGTTTCAGCTTTCGATGCGCTGATCATTCAGAAGGCGCTTGAAAAAATTGGGCTTGTCAAACGTAGGTTTTAATGATAAGCCTGGCTTACAATCTGTTTAGCTCCTGAAACTACTCCTTCAGTATTGGAACAATGCATTGGAATCCAGCAGAGCCTAGACTCCAAAAGCCAGAATTATCTATTTCAGAGCTTCTTTTATAACTTGATCCATCCATCTCAGGTCAACACTTTTGCCGAACCAACCGACCATCCTGGCTATCAAAAGGCTGTAAAGGAGAATCCAGACTCTCGCTGGTAAGCCATATGTTTAGAATTCAGCTAAACTGTAGCATGGTTCCGGTTCTTTCAACTGGGCCTGATGGCCTCAAGGAGCGCTGCAAAGCCCAACACGCCCAAACAGCTTTGCACCGCCTTGCTTTGAAGAAGATTGGGGAGAAGTTGGAGGCGGTTGCCAAGACCCAGACCCTCGCCCTTAAATCCCGCCTCGACAAAATCCAACACCGGCAGGAGGGACTGAAGCATCGTATATCAAGTTTAAATCAGCTCGCCTTACTTATGGCTCAACGGGGCGCCCCACTTCGCCCCGAGGAGGAGGAACTGCATCGCCAGCTGAAGGAGATTCAGTCCAAGATGATGTCACCGGATGATTTCGATAAATTTAAAAAGCAAATCCAGCTTCTGCTCCAGGAACAAAGTGACTACATCGATACCCTAACTGCAAATTATAAAGCCAACCCCTCAAACTTTAACAAAGACGCAAAGGCCGCCATCAAAGAGGTAACCCTTATATTAAGTATTACTCACCTTGCAGACCATTGAAATCAATACACGCGCTCTGGATGCTCTCAAGGTTCAGCTTGCCGGCGGCTTACAGCTGGACAAATATTTTCGTAAAAACGGCAAGTTTTTGCCTGGTGCAACCTAAGGGCCATTTACCCAAGACACTTTGCTCGAATCTGATTACCCTTAGCACAAGTAAGCCCCTGTACCTTTCCCTAGCTGATCCCCATATTTAGGCAGGCTAGAAACACTTTAAAATATTGTTTTTGCGATCGATGGATGAAGTGCAGCAAATGTATTGTAGCCGTTGCACTTTTTAACTCTGTTGCATATTTTATTATATCGAAAGTGATTGTGCCTTTAACTCTGCCCTAACTGGCAACTTGAATATGGGGTTTGCCAGCGTAATAGTTTATTGAATTTTATAAATATCAATTCCAAAGCAAAGAAAACATATATTAGCCATCAGCTTAAATTAGCAAATCTTTTGGCTCTAAAGCTTATAAAGGGCATATAATAGTTTTGGATGGTTAAGACTGAAGTACTTTCTTGTTAAAGCTATCTTATACACGATCATTTTAATGGGCTATTATTGAGATTTTAGCCCTTTTCACAACTAGTTGTTAATTTGATCTGCCTCCGGTTTAAATGGCCAACATTTATATTTACCAATCTGACTCTCTCGTTAGAATCAACTTACTTAAATAGTAACCAGTTTAACTATATAAATGAAAATCTTTGTATGTTCACAAGATCAACTATACATTGACTTTAGCAAAGCCTAAAGTTTGTAAGTATATATATCTGTATGTAGGACGATTCTCCATCCAGTCTGATTAACTGCATGTTTTAAAATGTTGGCTCAGAATTTAGCCGAGTGGTTGGTGATGGGATGGCTCAATAGGCTCAAATTTATTTTAAAGTGACTCTTGACTTGAAAACTAAATTCAAAAACTGATCACAATCATAGTAGTATAGTGATAACTGGGTATATTTATGCACACCTGTAACTGCAAGCTAAGGGGTAAAAATGCTGTAACAAGTTTAAACCCTGTTCTGGCTAGGACAAAGATAATTTCTGTGGCTGTTGAGGCTTTCCAATAACATCTCATTGTCCTGATCTTTGATAAGATAGGACAAGCTGGTGTGGATAGAGCAGGAGATGAGGAAGTGTTGGTTCTGGCTAGGCCATAGGATGGGGCTGAGACTGAGGCAAGTTGACAGTTAGGACATATATCAGGGCCGGGATTGAACAAGGTGATAGTGAAATGGGTGAATTTGAGGTTTGAGTTGGATTCAAGTCAAAACTGCACTGAGTTATGGGTGCGGTAGTTTTGCATCAGAGAATTCTATTGGGCCTAGGACAACAGGAGTTTGTCAGGTGAACAGCAAGTAAGAATTAGACTGGCCTGCCAGCCCAGATGCCAGAGCACCCAAATGGCAAACCAGAATGCCAGAGGCACTGCTGCTGGTATGACAAATATGGAACTGGAAGGGAGCTTAATTTTCAACATATAAAAATGGGATTTTGGGGGAGGTTGTTTTTATTAGAAAATTTAAGGAAGGAGAATTGACCAACAATTTTCTCAGTGCAATGCACCTGATTGAATAGTTGTCAATTTTGAGGGAAAACAAGCCAGGATCAGGCCCTGCAAGTTCAACCTAAGTGGCAAATTATTTGGGAATGGGTGGGTTAGTTCCCTGGGAACTGACATCGCAAAATTTGGTGGCAGACTGAGTTGCTGTTAGTTCAACCTCAAATGCCCAAACTAACGCTTGGCTATGTTTCTGATGGTTGGTGTGATGGCGTTTGGCCCAACAAGTGGTGGGAATCCCCCAAGACTACCCCACATATGGGTGGACCCATTTGGTTGGGAACGGGTTCAGGGCGCCCAACCTGCCCATACTTGGTCGCTGGGCCATTTGTTTGGTCAGTGGCATTGCATCAGGCACAATGCCTGATTTGCTAGCAGGAAGCTTTGAAACCTCGTTGATGGTGTCTGATGCTATTACCTGCCCATTGGGGGTGATGCCCGGCAGATTTGGGAGGGGGGAGATTTTTTTGATTGTCATATTAACTAAATTGCAACCATCAGGTATTCTGGCTGATAGATCAGTCTTCATACCTTTTCAACCATTTAAAATCTGAGCATCAGGCTGATTGTCACTTGAATTGGTTGCAATCAATTTTATTTTGGTGATCTTGATGCAGATTTCACTGATTCCTCATAACAGTTCTGCTGAGGAGAGTGTGGGTACCAGTAGTAGGATCTAAAGCGGAAGGGCTGTTACCCAGCGCTCATCTACCATGTGAGTGAGATTGCCCTGAGTAATGAGGGGCATGACCATCCTCTTTGGTACTTTCTTGCTCAGGAATGGAAAAATGGACCAATTGATGCCCAGAGGATGTTCCCTGGGACTTACATTACCCTTTCCTTTTTCCAAGGGAAGGGCCTCACCACTGGGAAACTGTATGAGAGCCACATTCTTGTGCACATTGGGTAACTTGATCGCCATTACTGATGCAGGTTTTTGGGGAAAATGGAGAATCTTGGGGTGGGATATGTGGAACGCTTTGACCAGGTTCATGCAATTTGTGCAATTGCGCGCCTTGCCCCAACTGTTCTCATAGGCTGGATACCCTTTCCAGACCACAAGATATTGGACAGAACATCACGATTTCTGGGATACCAGGATAGCCTCTTCCTCAGCCTCTTCTCCATTTTCAACGATGATTGGTTCCAGTTCCATGGGAATTGCACCTTTGAAGGGTGACAGATGGGTAACTACTGGGCTTTGGGGAGCAAACTCATTACAGGTTGAGATGTCAGACCCTACTGACATGGGCAAGATAGCTGTGGAAACTAAGGGTATGGGTTTGGAGTTTTGAGTGGGATGGGGCTAATGTGGGCAGGGATAATCTTCTTCACGACCTGATTCAGTTGGAAAGAAGGGACCATTGCTGCACCAATATCTACAAGAAAGGCAGAAATGGTAGAGATTGATGGTTGGTCAATTAAGTCAGGTGAACAGCAAGTAAAAATTAGACTGGCCTACCAGCCTGGATGCCAGAGCACCCAAATGGCAAACCAGAATGCCAGAGGCACTGCTGCTGGTATGACGAATATGGAACTGGAAGGGAGCTTAATTTTCAACATATAAAAATGGGATTTTGGGGAGGTTGTTTTTATTAGAAAATTTAAGGAAGGAGAATTGACCAACAATTTTCTCAGTGCAATGCACCTGATTAAATAGTTGTCAAATTTGAGGGAAAACAAGCCAGGATCAGGCCCCACAAATTCAACCTAAGTGGTGAATTATTTGGGAATGGGTGGGTTAGTTCCCTGGGAACAGACATTGCAAAATTTGGCAGCAGAATGAGTCGCTGTTGGTTCAACCCCAAATGCCTGAACTAATGCTTGGCTACGTTTCTGATGGTTGGTATGATGGTGTTTGGGCCAATGAGCGGTGGAATCCCCCAAGACCACCCCACATATGGGTAGACCCATTTGGTTGGGAACGGGTTCAGGATGCCCAACCTGCCCACGCTTGGTCACTGGGCTGTTCGTTTGATCAATAGCATTGCATCAGGTGCAATGCCTGATTTGCCAGCAGAAAGCTTCAAAACCTTGTTGATGGTGTCCGATGCTATTACCTGCCCATTGGGGGTGATGCCCGGCAGATTTGGGAGGGGGGAGATTATTTTTGATTGTCATGTTAACTGAATCACAACCATTGGGCATTCTGGCTGATAGATCAGTATTCATACCTTTTTGAACAATTGAAATCCAAGCATCAGGCTGATTGCCACTTGAATTAGTTGCAATCAATTTTATTTTAGCAATCTCGATGCAGATTTCACTGATTCCTCATAACAGTTCTGCCAAGGAGAGTGTGAGTACCAGTAGTGGGATCTGAAGTGGAAGGGCTGTTACCCAGCGCTCATCTACCATGTGAGCAAGATCGCCCTGAGTAACTAGGGTATGACCATCCTCTTTGATACCTTCTTTCTCAGGAACAGAAAAATGGCCTGATTGATGCCCAGAGGACGTTCCCCAGGACTTACAGTTTGGTTACAGAATGTTCCAAAGGACAGAGTGTCAGGCATGATAGAGTCTGAACTATCCTTGCATCAGAGGGCTATGAGGAAAGAATCTGGGAACTTTTGTTATTTAGTTCCATTTCCTATTTACCTGCCTAAATGTACACAACAAAGTTGCTAGCTTAAAAGTCTTATATATTTTAGTATTGTCTTTTGAGCTTTTCATTGGTATATTTGGACTAACAGTGGCCATGTTTGATATTTACAAGCAGGAGGTGGACTTTGAAAGTCAGCTTGGGAGGGCTATTACTCCTTATACATCTTTTCTTGAGTTGGGCATGTTGCTTGAGGTAAGCATACTTGTGACTGTCCTCCAAGGGGTGCTCATCCACAGCCCCTGTAACACACATACTAGAAGAATGGTCTCAATAACCCTAGCTGACAATTGGTCTTTAACTTGGATCCTGCTTCCTAATTCATTTATGGCTTATTGGAAGGAGCCAGTGCATTAAAATTTTTTCCACCCCCTCTTATCATTATTTAATTAATGATGTGGAGTTAAAAATAGAGATTTTGATGGTTGTCATATAGGGTGGTTACTGCTACTGCTGATTATTTTAAAGAAGGTGCAGTGCAAACCTGTAAACACAAGCTAATGTGGGGTACTAAGTGATAAAACAGGTTATAACCCTTTTCTGGCTATGCAAAGTATCTTTCATTCCATCCCAACTTAACAATATTTATTACTGATATGAAGATATAAAAAGGAAAACTGGGGTAGTTCCTGCTACCGCTGAATCTTTTATAATAAAAAAGTGTAGTATAGTGATGGTACACAACATTATAGCTGGTCTGGGTTTGATTCCCTGCTATGTCATAAACTTATTATTATAATTTTGTTATCAATAACACCCTTCTGATTATGATATAATTTAAAAGATCACCCTAAATTGTTCATTAATTATTCTATAGGGCAATAGTTCATATTTTATAAAGTAATCTTTATCAAATTCAATACTATTATTCTATCATAAGAGGAACTATCTTTTATAAGTAGAAGCTGTACATATTAAATTTTTCTATTGGTATAGTAAGCTAATCCTATTAGATCTCTATATAACTGGACCAATCAAATTAACCAAATAGATAAAGGAAGTATTGAAGGTTAAGTGGCAATCAGTCAGGTAAGTATTCATTATATCAGCAATCAGTGCTTCGCTGCCCCATCTGAGGCTCTAGTAGGTGTGATAATTATTTATACAATTGGATAGGTATAAATTTTAGCTGAGCGGTTGGTGTTTGGTTGACTCAATGGATCCAATGATTTGATTCTAGAGTAATTAATAAGCGGATGGTGATGGTATTTGATGAATTTGATAGGTGTGTTGGTCTTAATTATTAGGTGTTATAATTGACTCATATGAATATATAATGTGATGCTTGGTGCGGGAAAGAATATTCCATAATGTACTAGGTGTCATAATCTATCTATCATGATAAAGAGAAATGTTTGTGTGTTTGTGAGCAATGTCCAGCCAAAACTATGGCATGTAGAGCTTTAAAATTTTAAACATAGTTGGATAGATGGGGGTCCATGTGCACCTTGGAGCCATATATTTTTTATTTTCTGATAATAAAAAATTTATATATTTAAGGTTTAAAAATGATATATTATTTTAATGGGAATCAGTATATTGTTTAAAATGAGACAGTTAGTATGTATTCTATTGATTTGATGAGCACAATTAATTTTTCTAAGTGGCTTGTGGTTTTTGGGTGATTTGATAAGTTCAGTTAGTTTTGGCAAGTGATTGGTGAGCAGTTAATTTAATGTGGGTAATGTTTTTAACCCTTAAACAGAAAATTTCATTTTTAAGTGTAATTTGTTTTTTTACCCATATATGTGCTATTAGCTCAATTTCAAAGTGTAAATCAATTTTTTTTTCAAAACCCAAATTTTTGTTTTGTTCTTCTCCACAATAATGATTTTAAAACTTTATATTTTTGAACTATTTTTATTTTTTGCCCCTATAATTTGCACAAACATTTTTCTTCAAATCTTTTTAAGGGTTAAAAAGGCAATTTGGTGGTCCTCTATATTATAAAATTTATTTTAATCAATTTAAAACATGATTTAATTATTAAATGTAAGCTATGCTGCAGCACCTGCTAGTTCTGTCATCATCATTAATATCATAGGTACATATCTATATATAAACTTTTTCAACTAATAAATTTTAATCTTTCCAATTTGATTAATTTGATTTAAATTGTAAATGGCCATCAATGAGTTTAGTATGAAATGGAATGGGAGATATAGATCAATCAACAATTAACTAATTTATTTAATTAAATTTTATATCAACTAATTGATTAGATTTAATTAAAACCTAACAAATTAAACAACCACAAACATTACCTAAAATTAGAACAAAAGTTAACTGAATACAAGGCAATCTGCAAGTTTAGTATATTGGAACAATCAATTCAACCATAACTTATTCACTGAATCACAAATTCTTTGCTTTGCCACCCCAAACAAGGGCTCTAGTCTGTGTAGGTGGAAATTCTCTATACGTTTGGTAGGTTCAATTGTTTAACTGTTTGGAGATGGTTGGCTTTTAATAGTCTCATTAGTCTGGCTAAGTAGTTAAAGTGATTTGTATAATTTTAAATTTCTAATCATGGGTATTTTGATCAGTTGATATGGTTAATTATTTCAATTTGACAAATTTAATATTTAATTTTGATTGTAGATGGCCACCACTAAGGTTAATATTAAATGAAATTGGCTAATCAATCATACCAACTATCATTGAATAAATTAATTAATCAAATAGAATACTTATGTTAACCACCAACCTCATACTTAGTCTCATTGTAATAATCAGATTAACTTAGTAGATGGTGATTATAAAGTTTATATGAAATTAGACTAATAAAATTAACTATTGTCAGAGTTTGTGATGGGGAATGGTTGAAATTTGCAACGTCAGTTTCAGATTTTGATGAGAAGCAGCAAACCTCATCCTCAGGTAAGCATTTTCAAACTGATGATGAAAATTATTGAGAAGCTCTAAATCCATCCAGCACTATGTCTAATTATAGAATATTAATTGAAAAGCGTCAATTACAACAATACAGCTGGTTGAACTTATAAATTGTGGTATGACATGAACAGAAACAAAAAATCCTAGTTAGAGAGGAACGTGGGAAATTTCTTCTACGTCATGTTCCATCAAAACCTATACTGATTAATATATTTTAAGCTTTAAAGGATCATAATTTACTTTTGCTATTTTCTGTATTAAGTTTGACTTTCTACATGAGTATTTTATTGGGAATAGCTAGAAATTCTTCCTAGGACAGCTTTGTCCCAATTTTAAATTTATTATCAAATTTTAAAAACTATTGCAAAATTCAATAAGTGGTGCTCACTAAAGGGGGCAACAAAGTTGTTGTTAAAGTTAAAATATCTATTGCAAAATGGAGAGTTCTAGCCAAGATGGTCCCAAGAATGGATCTGAAAGCATGGCTCATTGGATCAGTACTTTAGGATCATAGATGCCTTTAATGCAACCTGAATTTTTATCATTAAGAGTTACGCTTAAGTTTGTTTTACCTAATGTTATTCAAGATCAATATCACCTGCACACTGATAACATTAGTGCCATTATCCAACAATTATTTTAGGGTACTTATTCTGCTATAAGTTGATCTTGAGATTGGGCTACTGCTGTACCCTCTACTATGAGGGATTTATATACTTTGCTTAATTATCAACTACTGTATTGGCAACATGAGTCAACCATTATCTTTGTTTCTTTTTATATCTAGCTTTACATAATTTACTTCAAATTGTAGGCATGCATCATCATGTAATTTCATAATCATCTGGATTAATTCAGGAGTTTTATACAATATGATTAATTTTTATGAATTTGCCTTTGATTTTTCCCCAGGATAACAGAGAAGCAATAATGGATATTTTTTCAGCTTAATAATGAGATCTGAGGACAAAATATCTGTTGGATGAAGGATTACCTAGTTATTTACACAATTATATCAGTCAACTTTTACAATCTAGTAATATTGAAATTCAGAACTAGTTCATGCAACTTAATGATACTTAAACTCTACAATTAAATTCTAATTGAAATTAACGTGTATCTTTATTATAAAATCAACTCCATGAGTTGCAATAACAAGTACTATGCTTATCTGTTCAAGAGCATAATCAGGGATGACAACACCCTCCTGGGCCCTATGTCCCTCCTGAAACATCTTTACCCTTCCCTGATGATAGTACTGACAGTGTTAAGATTATGTTCCTTCTGTCTAATCTACTTTTTCAGTTGGAAAATGTTGCCAGGGCTAGTATAGTTTAGTTGCGTGAAAAGCCTATGAATCATTTTTTTAGTACTAGATAAAAGCCTATGAATCATTAATTAACCATAGATGCATTATCTAGAGAAATGGACAATTTACATGCATTTACTCAAGTTACCATGCTGAATTAAATAAATTAGAACAAAAGAATACAGAAATAGTTACCCAATTCAGCAGATGTGAATCTCATCTTGATGCTCACCAACTTGAATTACAAGCCCATTAAAAACAGTATCAGCGCTATAGTTCTCTAGACTGGCGCTGAGGTCTGAAGGTGGCTCAAAGCTGCTAATTTTCAGAAAAAAGGTTGAGAAGGAAGCGGAAAGATGGGTGAGTTATTCGGTTTTTTATTAGACTTAGAAGGATTCAGTATTTATAGGGAGTGTTGGGACTTGGTGCCATCAAATTTTGGGGCCTCATCTGTTCAGGATCTTTACTGATCTTTTGGAATGGCCTCCTTGTGGGCATCCTCAAGAGATGGTGTTGCTCATCTGACCAAATGGGTGGAAATGCTGCCCCACATGACTCAGAAAAGGGGAGAATCCTGAATTTGATTTAGCTCAGTTAAGTTTGACAACTAATTTGGTATGGCCTAATTTGGAAGGGGGAATTTGATTCAATTATTCTCTTGAATTCCAACAATGCCCCCCTCAAGATCATGTTGGAGGGGGAATATGGCTGCAGAAACCTACCATGCATCTGATTTACCATAATCCCTTGGTTGACATTGACAATGGAGTACTCAGACTTCACCCTATGAACAACTTTATAGGGTCCAGACCAAAGTATATCGAGCTTGTTCTGTCAGCCTCCAGGTAAATGGTGAAAAAAGAGAACAAAGTCACCTAATTGAAAATCTGGTAAGGAGGGTCATCTGATAATAGATTGGGATGTCTCTCTTCCAGTGGTGGTGATAATTCCTTGAGTGGCTTGGGCTTGAAACCGGACAATTTCATCAGCTAGAGCCCTCATAGTTAAGTCAGAGTACTAAGGGGTGGAGGTCTCAAGCATTGGCTGGACGCTACTTGGAAGCTGAGGTACCCGCTCATATAGGGCTTCAAATGGGGACATCTTGATGACACAGTGATAGCTTACTCGGTAGGAAAGCAAGGCGCTGGGTAAATAATGGTTCCAATGAGCAGGGTCTGAGGCAGCTAATTTTTGAAGAATGGAAATAAGAGTTGTGTTAGCCTGTTCAACTGCCCCATTAGTGGAGGGGTGGTAAGGTGCAGCAAAACTCTGGGTAGTGCCAAATAGTGAGGTAAGTTCTTGCACTACCTGTGAGGTGAAGTTTAATACATTGTCCAAGAGTAAGGTTTGGGGGCACCCATGCTGGGTGAAAACAGATTAAACAAGGAAAAGGGCGGTGGCCTTGGAAGTAGCAGCTGGGACTGAAATAGCTTCAACCCATTTGGATAGATGGTCCACGGCTAGGATAATGTTTATGGCCATGCAACCCATTGGGAAGAGGGCACACCTCATCAATGCTTACCACGTTGAAGGGACCAGTCGGGGCAACCACCAAATGTTGGAATTAGGGGTTAGCTTGGTCTTGCGATTGGCAAGCCATGCATGCTTCCAGGACCTCCTGGATAGTCTCTATCATGCGGTCCCAGTAGCATCGCGATTTCAACCACTTATGAGACTTTTTGATGGCCCCATGTCCCATGGTGGAATGGCCTTCTAGTATAACATCAGTTCTGGAGAAGGGGCGGATATAAGGGAGCCACTTCTTGTTGACCTTCTTGTAAAGCAGCCCATCCTTAATTTGTGTATCACAAGTCATTCTTCATAGTTCAGCCTGGACCTCTGGGGTTTCCAACATCCACTGGTCAGGTCAGCCTATTAGATCATATATCCAGTCCTCCTTGGGGGTCAACGCTGCTAGCACCGGCATCCTGGAGAGGCTGTCAGCATTCTGGTGAATATTGTCTGTGCAGTGGATGATGGTGAAATCGTAGCTTTGCAGTCATAGAGCCCATATGGCCAACCAACCATCGGGATCCTTCATTTGTTGAGGCCACCATAGCGAGGAGTTGTCTGTAATAATAGTAAAGTGGGTACCGTAGAGGTAAGGCCAAAAATGTTTGATGGCCAGTAGGACGGCTAGACATTCCCTCTCAGTGACTCTGTAGTTCCTCTCAGCAATATTTAGCGACTTACTAAAGTAGGCCACAGAGTGGTCAACCTGGTTTTTGTCATGTTGGGCCAGGATGGCCCCAACGGCGACGTTGCTCACATCTGTGAACAAGAAGGGTTGGTCAAATTGAGGGTGAACTAGAATGGGTTTAGTACGGAGAGCAGTTCTCAAGGCACTAAAAGCCTGTTCTTGTTCAGGCCGCCACTAGAATGGCACATTCTTCTGTAGGAGATAAAACAGCGGTTCCACAAGGTTGGCAAACTGAGGAATAAACTGCCAGTAATAGCCCACCATGCCGAGGAATACCTGAATATCCCTTAAGCTCTGGGGGCACAACATCTTCTCTATGGCGGCGATTTGTTTGGTATAGGTTGGATGCCATCCTTAGAGACCTTATGCCCCAGTAATTCTAATTTGGACTGAAAGAAGGAGCACTTCAAGGATTTTAGCTTTATGGACGCCCTTTGTAGCTAATTGAAGACTTCCCATAGATGCTCAAGGTGCCCATTAAAGGTTTGAGAGAAAACGGTAATGTCATCTAGATAAACAAGGATGCAGGAAAGCTTCAAGTACCCAAGGATCCTGTAAGTCTTGGGGAACGTCCTTTGGCTCTTGATCAGGTCATCTTCCCATTCCCAAATTAAAAGACCAAAGAGGATGGTGGTACCTCTCATCACTCAGGGCGATCTCGTTCACATAGTAGATGAGCAATGGGTAATAGCTCGTCCGCTTCAGATCCCACCCCCAATACCCACACTTACCCCAGCAGAACTGTTGCGGGAATTAGTGAAATCTGTGCTGAGATTACCAAATTGAAATCAGTCAGATCTAATTGGGCTGGCAATCTAGCTGATGCCCAAAATTTGAATGGCTGTAAAAGCATGAAGAATGAGATATCAGCTGGATTACCTGATAGTTTCAATTCAATCACTAAACCAGTAGAACAATATTGGGCGCCATTGACAAGGGTTTGAAGCCCTCTGATAGTAATTTGGGCGTTGCGCCCGATGTGCTGCTGTTGAATGAACAAATGGTTAAATGAACGAGCACAGGTGGGTTGTCCGTCCCAAACCTGTTCCCAACCAACTGGACCCATCCCTATATGGGATGGCCTTGGGGGGATTCCCGTCGCCCATTGGGCCAAATGCCATTGTACTAACCGTCAGAAACATAGTTGAGCCTTGGTTTGGACGTTTGAGGTTGAACCAACAGAGACTCAGCCCACTGCCAAATTTTGCAATGTTGGTTCCCAAAGGATAAACCCGCCCATTCCTGAACAATTCGCCAGTTAGGTCAAATTTGTGGGTCCTGACCCCATCCTGTCACTACCCAATCGACCACTATTTAATCAGTTGCATGGCACTGAGAAAATTGTTGGTCGATTTTCTTACTTTCCTTTCCAAATAAAATTTTACCAAAAAATCCAAATTTTTATTTCCCTTTCTGACCGCATCCAGACAAGTCATACGGTCAGCAATGCTCTGGCATTCTGACTTTTCTTGCTTGCTGGGTGCTCATGCATCCAGACTGGCAGGACGGTCTAAATCTCTTCTGCCTTTTCCATGACAGATCCCATCCATGGCACGTTGGAAAGTGGCCAGGGTATTACAAAGGCCTTGAGGCATCCTGGTGGGCTTGAATAGTCCTTCATTGGCTATGAGCACACACTTAGCTCAGTCTTCATGGGGGAGCTTAACCTGCCAATATCCGCTGGCAAGGTCCATGGTAGAAAAGTATTGGGATCCGGTGAGCAGTTGGAGAGAATCGTTGATTTGAAATTGGTGATAACTGTCCTTTTTAGTGATGGAGTTAAGTCATCGATAGTCCATCACCACCTGATGACTGCCATCCTTCTTCTGAACCAGCAGAAGAGGAGAGGCTTAAGGGTTGCGCAAGGGGCACCAACAGCCGAGTTTGCAGTAGTTGAACAGCTTCAGCAGTCACCTGAGTCTTCCTCGACCTTGCTCTTTGGTAAGGCTGTACACTTAGAAGGGGAGTGAGAGATCCCTGAAGTTTTATGAGGTGATGGAGGACCCCATTCATTCTTCTGATGTCATAGGGCGAGGTTGAAATAGGTCCAAATATTCTTCCAACAACGCTGGGACCTTTTTAAATGTTGGTCATCATAGAGGTCTTTACTGATATTAGTATCAACCAGACTAACTGAGGGTGGAGCTTCCAAGCCAGAGTCTCTTAAGTCCCCAAAGTTCTGGATGTTGGCAATAGCCTCCACTGGTTTAAGTGGACATAGGCGCCAGGGCTGTTTGGACCTACTATTTTAGGTTTATCAGTAAGGTTGGCCAACAGCACTGATATAGATCTGGTGAAGGCTAAATCTAGAATCCCCGGACAGGCTAGCACCTCCTTTGGGATGGGTTGTCTAGGCCTCAGACTTCTAGCAGGTACCCCGAGGGGATGTTGACATGGACCTGGGTATTGGCGATGACCTGGGATTTTGGGGGAATGGTAGTTTCCTTAGGTAAGTAAATTGCATGCCTTCTTGCTCATCAACAGCAGGAGGGGGTAGTTGGACTCAGGAACCCCTAATATGATATTTGAGCCAATCAATTCAGCTTTCACTCTCTAGCAGACAAGCCTGGGCTTTAACCTCGGTTTTGGAGTCACAGGGGTCAAAAACAAGCAGGATATGATGACCAAGTAAGGATAGAAAGCCGACGTCATAATGGAGCACTGCCAAATAGTCTCTAAGAAATTGAGCCCCAAGGAGCAGGTCATAGCTAGGGTTGTCCAGAATGATGGCGGGTGTATCTAAAGCGAGCTTCCTGAATTGTATTGGTAGAGAGGAATAAGCCCCTATGGATTGGGTGCACTGGGGGCCAGCCTTGCCATACTCCAGATATAGTGCAGCATATCAAGAGCGATCTTGATGTGTTTCATTAACTTGGAGGATATGACATTCACGGGGAGCCACTGTCAACTATAGCATGGACTGGTATCTTATGAACTCAAACTGCGACCTGGGTGACCAGGCTTCCAAACTGGGGCATCAGAGTGAGGAACATGGGAGTGTCATCAGAAGAAGAGTAAGCAGTATCAATTTCTTTATTATCATTAGATACTGAAACTTCTTCTCCAGATGTCGTATCTCCTGGTTCATTTATGGTTGAAGAGGATTCTTGAGGCTGGGTGGGGTCGTCAGCACGAAGTGCCTCATCCTTAATGCTGACTGACCTTTTCCCACCTCCTCAGCAAGTCATAACCAGCAGTTCTATGGCGCTGTGCCTGGAACCATTACAGTAAGTACATCTGGACTAAGGGTTTTTCTGGTTTTCGACCACATGGACTTTAGGACAGTTAGAGGGCCAGTGGAGGTAGCCTTAAAGTGCATAGTCACCATAGGGATCTCATTAAGGGCCTCCTTAATTTCTCAGATACAGGTAAACCCATTCTTCTGGCCAATCATATGCATCTGGGCCTCAGGGTAAGATCCTAACGCAGAAATGATAGTGGCAATAGCGTCATCCAGGGTGATACAATTTGTGGTGACCAAGGGTTGAGCTTGGGCATAGAAGCGACAGGTGAACTATGTGGGGCTTTCTACTTTGTTTAATCAGATACCCATGAAGGACTGTTTTTGGTTGGTTACGATTTGGTTGCTACCAAACTCTTGGATTAAAGCCATGCGGACCTGATCCCAAGTTTTGCACTCCTTCAAATGAGGGGTCATGGTCTCCCAGGCTGTGCTATCCAGGCAGGAGTGGATATGTTTTACCCTTTGCTGATTGGTGGCCTCCTCCATGGAGCTTTCATAAGCATACAGGAAGTATGCAATGCTCTCTTGGCCAGGAATGAACCTTTCTTTAAAACTGGGTTTAAAGTTAGTTACCAGAGGAGCGGAGAGGGTGTTAACACCAGGGATAGGTGTTGGCTCCAAAATTTCAGTTTCCACATAGTTGTGGGGGCCCCTGTTGGTTTAGCCAGCGTCATAGGCCTTCAAGTTCCTCCTGGACATTGTCCCAATTTTGATTGAGGGAGGAAATGGAAACCTTGTCCACGACTTGCTCTTTTAAAGATTGTATGCCAGCCTGCTGGCAGTGAGACTGGTCCTCAAGGGTGGTCAGGTGGGTCCTGAACCCTTGACAAGTTTGCTCCAGCCAAGAGATGTGGGCATCAGTTAGCTCAGCAAAAATACTTAAGTTGCTCATTTTGTCCGACAGGGCATCTAGGGAGACCCTAGGGTCAAGTGGGACTCCATCCATTTGGAGTCTACATCCTTCAGCTACATTCCAAATTTGTTCACATAAAACAGCCAAGGCTGTCATCACATCCTTCCGCCAGGGGTCCTCAGGGCCAGCAGCGGTGGGGGCTGAGGAACCTGGGGGTCCATGGGGACCTTCTGGCCCTTTAGGCCCCTCACGCCCCACAGGGCCTTCAGGCCCCTGAGGCCCTTCAGGACCTTCACTCCTAGATGGATAGTCGCAGGAGGCCAGCTCTTGATAGTGTTGTTGTAGGGTCCCTACCAGATCCTTGACTTGGAGGAGGCGTCGATTCTAAGTTGTTTCGAGGTGTTGGACATTCTGATGCAGTTCATCCTCAAGATACCTGGAGATCCCGTGATCTAACATCATTACCTGGTCTCGAACTTCATTAACCAGCTGTCAATTATCAATTAAGGCCTCACAGTTGTCATGGATGAAGGAGGAGGCCACGTTATAGAAATTGATGAGATGGGTATGTAAGGCCTGGGAGGGCCCCAGTTGGCGTGCAACTTCTTGATGGCGCAACCCAACCAGTTGGAGTAGGTGATGGATGGCGGGGTGAACGAAATGGTGGAGGTAACGTTTGGGGCCCAATGTGAGTTCTTCTGGTGGCAGCTGGGCTGAGTTGTAAAGGTCCTGCATGGTAGAGGGAACAGCGGAGGCGCAGGAATGACTAGTTTGGGCACCCACAGAGTAGATTTATTTATTAGTTGTGGGATTACCTCATTAAGGTTTTTGTATTGAAGTTGGTACTGACTTCCATTGATAGAAGGCAGGGTGAACTGGAAAGCGGCTCAAAATTATAATATTTCAGCTTGAGTGGCTGGTATTTCATGCCACAAGGTACTAACCCATTGGGCAACGCTTCTTGACTGACCAGCAGTTTGGTCTTCCAGGCTTCTAGTATTTTCCATTGTGATAGACTTTTTTCACTTGGGACAGCTCAGAGCTCCCTGTAGTGAGCACCACTCTTATTGGTGCTACAGTTTCTAGTCTGGCGCCAAGGTCTGAAGGAGGCTCAAAGATGCTAATTTGCAGAAAAAAGGTCAAGAAGGAAGTGGAAATCTGGGTAAGTTATTCAATATTTTATTAGGCTTAGAAGGATTTGATATTTATAGGATGTTGGGACTTGGTGCCATCAGGATTATCAGGGCCTCATCCATTCAGGATCTTTACTGATCTTCTGGAATAACCTCCTTGTGGGCATCCTCAATGGATGGTGTTGCTCATCTGACCAAATGGGTGGAAACGCCACCCCACGTGACTCAGGAATAGGGAAGGAGGATCCTGAAATTGATTTAACTCAGTTAGGTTTGACGACTGATTCAGTACAGCCTAATTTGGAAGGGGGAATTCAATTCAATTATTATCTTGAATTTCAACAAACAGCCTGACTCTAAGTTAGCTTATAATAGCTTTGATCAATACTGGAGGAAAATTCAAGATATATTGATCAGCTAAGAAGAATATTGGATAAGATATTCATTGTGAGTATTCTGAAACTGAGGTATCTGATGCTACACCTGATATTGGTAATACTCTTTCAGTTTTTTTTCCTAATAATTTTAAGCCTGGCTTTAAAGAGAAATTTATACCTTGAGAAGAAAGCATAGCCTCTTTCCTGCATGCCTATGAAATTTCTATAGGAGAAGCAACTGATTAACAAAAGGGTAAGCGTATCTTTTTTGTTTAGATTTTGCTGCACAAGAAATCTAAACCCTCATGTTAAAGAATGTCAAACTTGGGGTCAGGTGCGTACTGCTCTAATTTAGAAATTTTGAAGTTAGTAATTGATTTTCAACAAAAAAAGATTTTATGGCCATTCAGTTATGAAAAATGGAAATTAAATTAAGTTTATCTTTAAACTTTATGAAAGTGCCCAACCTTTAGTTAAAACCAATTGTATTACTCTTGACAATGCAATCATTGCAGGTATTTCAGCATTGTAAGTTCACCCTAATAATAAAGCTTTTCTTTCTCGTAACAATCACTTTAGTTACTATGATTCAATTCAAACAGCAAACTTGGATAATCACACACAGGAAAGATGGGCGACTTTAATAACAAGAATAATACAACATGGGCAAGCGTCACAGCAAGCGGTGCGCTTAATGGTGCAACTAAGGGCAAGAAACTCCCTGGAGGGGGACTAGGAACCCAATCTGCAAAGAAATCGCAAACTCAGACACCATCTGGGTTTATGGTATTTACTGTAAAGCACGCGAAATACATGTACATTCAATTCAACCAACCTTTGTCAAAGGTGGAACATGGGATCAGACTTTTCCTTGGGGATGAGTCACTGACCCTGTGGGAGAAAACATGTGAGGCACAGCCCTCACTTTTCCCTCACGCGGTGTACGTAGCCACCAACAACATGGGCTGTGGCTGGATCGATATTGGTTTTGAAACAGCCAATGAAGCTGATGCTGCAGCAAAAATCTGCGTGGAAATTGTCCTCCCTGAGGGCAAAAAAATTGTGCACACCGCGCGCACCAGATTGAACAAAGCAAAAACTTTGTTCATCTCCTTTGACTCGCTCCCCACCAACCTTCCTCATAAGGTAATCAAGGAGGAGCTCCGCAAAGGTCTTGTGGCCTACAGAGAAATCCAACAACTTGAATTACAGCGATTTCGCTTAATGCCCGACCTGTGCATGGGCAAAGCTATCGCTGTAATCAACCCCTTCCCAGAAGTGGAAGAGGATTTATCCAGAATTCCCCATGCAGCAGAATTTCACTTTGCAGATGGGGGCCAGTTGGCTGCATTCTGAGTTACACTGGAATGCGCACCACCCATTTGCAACCACTGTGGCTCACTGGGCCACAAGGAACATGCATGCCCTGTAAAAGAGGGCTTAATGGAAAATGATTTTTGTGAAGAAGCTATTGATGAAGATAATGTAAACTTCGCCAAGATTACTGATGGCCACCACCCATTCCGCTGGGGTGAAGATGGACTATACTCCATCGTAACCCAGTTACAAGTAAACAGCGTAAAGCAGCACAAAAAGCCCGCAAGAGAGCAGCGGCTGAAGCGGCGGCACACGCGGAATCTGCCATTAACCATGGACAAATTCAGGAGGATATTTCAGATATTCACCAAACCAACCAATCAGAACAATATGCCCAGGTCAAAAATTTTCACAGTAACCAGACTGAGCCATAAAGTGTCATCAGTCATGCACATACTGAGGAACAATGCAACCGAAATTTGGGTGAAAATGCGGTGCACAATGAAACAAAGTTGAACCTCAAAAATATAAAATTCAATCAACAACCCGCATAAAATCAACATGAGACCTGTGCAGGAAAAGTTGATGCAAATGCAAAAAACCGCAATTACCTTGAATCATTGGGTCAGATCAAGGGAACCAACAATGGCAGTGAAAGAGTTGGAGTACAGACGCGGAGCATGGCCAAAATGAGCTGCGGTGGGATAGGACCAGAGGGTCCTCCCAACTGCTCCTGAGGCGCCACAGGCACCTCAGTGTCAATAGGGACATTAAATATCGCGGGAGCCAGGGCTCATACGTCCCAAGCCAAAAAGCTGGCATTCCTGAAAAAACCTCTTGTAGATATCTTGGCCATCCAAGAAACCCACTGCCTACAAGGGGAAGAAGAATCCTGGTCAACCAGGGTCGCACCATCACAATCAGTATAAACATCTCACTGTGGGGTGATAGTCCAAAACAACAAAAGTTTTAAAATTACAAATTCATCATCACACTTGCATGGTCGAGTCCTGGTAGCAACAATCACATGCCAAGATGAAATAATTTTGTTAGCATGTATCTACACACCGTGCACTGCAACCAAGAGAAAATTTTTTTTATAAAAATTTCTACCCTCACCCTCCCACCAGATATCATCATGTTAGGCGATTTCAACTGCTGGGATAACCCCAATACAGATCGATGGCCTAATCCCAGGGATACCCACCTGGACACATTGAATATCGCACAATGAAGGCATCTCTTGGCTTACAGGATGCTCTTCCTCCCCAATTCACCAATCCTTCCCATATGACAAGACCCAACATACGTGAGGGACTGCTCATATCAATGAGTCGTATTGACCACATCCTCATCCCACAATCCCACCACTCAAGAATCAGTAAATTTACAACAAAAGATCAATTTTTCTGATCACCGATTAGTTATGGTGCAGTTAGCGCCAACCCAATCCCACACACAGGTGTCGCCTTGGAGAAAGCTTCACCCAGAAGATATAAGATTGCCTGAGATATCTGACTGGGTTGAAAACAAGGCTACAAACCCAGAATTCACAGCCCCATTCACTTCGGATCCCATCAGAACATGGAAAATTTCAAAAAAGATTTAATCAACAAAACCTGACATATTGCATCACGCAAGTACACCGCGGACACAGCCACAATCAAGCGTACCTTGGCAGAACTAGACCACCTGGAAATAAATACTCCAAGGTCTGGCTATAGCCCTAATTGGGGACACAAATGGGCAGAAATTTCAGCCCAACTTAACAATCTCATCTTTGAACACCAACACAGAATCAAAGTATTGAACAAAGGTAAGTTCATAAAGGATGGTGAAACCTGTTCAACATACTTTTTCCGCCAATTCCACTTCCGCGGAAACCAGCCCATGTGTACACAGGTCCGCAAGACCAATGGCACTGTGGCAACTGACCCTGAGGAGGTCAAGGCGGAAGTACACCGCTATTACACCAAATTATATCGCGATATGCCAACAGATCCACAAAAAATTAAAGAAATTATTCAAACTGCCAAGATACAAAGTACACCACCAAATTACAATATAATCCCTTATCACATGGGAGGAGCTTTGAAACAATTCGCGGTGCACCACGTAGGAAATGCCCAGGGCCTGATGGGATACCCTACGAATTTTACAAAAATATTTTCAACAAATCGCCCCCTCCTATTGGCGTCAATGAACCAGAGCTTGTTGGAAACACGCCTATTACCAGGAGGTCATGAATTATATGTTATAACCTTGTATAAAAAGGGTGACAAGTTGGACCTGGCTAACTGGCACCCAATTGCACTCTCCAACACTGACACAAAAATTCTAACAAAAATTCTAGCAGCTAGATTAGGTGCGATTGCATCTGACGTCCTAACACCCAACCAGTTTGGGTTTATACCAGGGCGTTCAATATGGAACAACATTCACCCTGTTGCAAATATTTGCCAATCCAAAGAAACTGGTGCCCTGGTCTTCTTGGATCAGGAAAGGCGTATGACCGTGTTAGCTGGCCACACCTAAAAGAATGTCTACATGCCTTCAAACTCCCACCAAGATTTATAAAATGGGCGATGCTCCTAACAGAATCTGCAACCATGGCTGTATGCGGCCCTGGATTCCTAACAAACAAGATTAAACCACACAGAGGGCTCAAACAAGGGGATCCCCTCAGCCCACTGCTATACAATTTCAGCTTTGACCCGCTCCTCCGAGTAACTGACTCACGTCTCATGGGGATAACCACACAAGGACAACCAACAGTCAAGATACTGGCCTTTGCAGATGACTGCGTAGCAGGTATAGCAAATAATGAAGATGCCTGACAGCTGGAACACACTCTAGAGGAATACTCCAAGGTGAGCAACGCATCGCTCAACAAAAGGAAGACAGAAATCATCCTCTTAGGCAAATACACAAACAATTGGGCCACAACATCAGAACCTCACACCAACACTCAAAAAAAACCCAATTATAATTACCCTTTGCAACACCTCCTACCACCACTCCTGTCCAACACCTTGGAATCTGGCTAGAATCAGGGGGATATGCTAATGAGACAATGGAAAGTAACCTGTTACAACGGGTATCCAAACGCGTCGCCTCCTCAAAGGAAGAACCCCAGGATTAACAGGACAAGTTA
>JAKSZP010013875.1:0-35769 GCA_022478985.1 Massospora cicadina | reverse complement strand
GAGGCCACATATCCCACCACACCTTCTGCAGGTGCATATACATTATTATATTTAAAACAAAGTTCTTTTTACTTCCTGAGTGCCCCATATCATGGTAGGGGTCAAACGTGGGTTCTCAGGGGTAATTTGATATACAGGAATAGGGTCCTCATCCAGGCCATATGAGTTAATAAACGGTTTAGAGGTAGAGACAAGGTTTTCGTTATAAAGCATGTTTTTAAATGCAAATGACCCTATCCCTTGAACAGTGATGGAATGACCAACATTATCCATGGCCAACACCCCCAGGCCCATCTGTGCCAATTCTAATGACATTGGCTGAACTTGTGGGCAAAGGGAAATTTATTTATTTAATTTGAAAGTGACAAATTTGGCAAAAAGTCAGGGAATCATGACTTTCTGACCTTGAAGCATCTGTATCCACCAGGTACAAGCATGAAGGGTGGATATTTTCCAGTCAGAGGCAACCACAATAACGCTTAGTTGCTCCAACCATCAGGAAAAATAGGAAACTGTGGTGCGGCTAATGACAGCTGACTCTCACAGCTGGCGCCCACTGTTCCCACTTTGGAAAAGTTCCACACGGAAAAAGTTCATGCACATAGAGTTAAGAGGTTGATCTACTAATGTAAGGAGAGTGTCTATAACTCTCCCATTCTCAGCATGGTAGTGCACGGTGCACAAGGCCAATGCCAGGAAACTAGACACTAATACAAAAGTTATCAGAGCCCAGCAGAGTGTGTTGAAGCAATAACAACTTAGGCTTATCAGTGCAATTATTATATTAAATAACCCACCACCAGCGACGCAGTGCACCATGAGAAAGGGGTTAAGCGACCCAGGTTGGAGGGAACCTGGGAGAACCAATGGTGCACTAGGGGATAGCTTAATCATATTGGCAATGGCAAGGTTAATGGAGCGTGAGACCTTCTCAAAGAGGTTTGCACACAGGAGCATTTGAAATAACATAAAAATCAAACGTATAATGGGGAAAATTTTTATTTGGGAAGTTGACCAACAAGGAATGTTGGTCATGGAAGACATATTTAAACTTGGATGGAGGAATACAGGGTTTGCAGCAGTGGACCCAAGCACTGACCCACCATTAGGCAATGCTGCCATCCAAGATAGTTGAATAGGCTGAAACTGACTTCACTTGAGTGATTGATTGAAGTTGGATTCAACCTGAACGCGTTGTTTTGTAAATAGGAATGGGTTTTGAAACCCCATTCCTCAACAAACCAAATGTAACTTTCCACATTAATTTGGTAGACCATCCATTTTAACGCCTGGACTGACATAAGAGGCTGGGCACTTGGCACCCATTAGTACCAACCTGGGCATATTTTTCCCATACCCAGTGTTGGTCTAGGGTGTGCTTCAGGTTTGGGAGGCCCTGTAATTTCACCTTCTGGGCCTCCTGGCGCCCAGCCTTATCCTTGGGGTTAGTCCCCACTATGATGTCATGGGATCATGACAGCAAAAAGACAAAATAAAATAAAACCTCCAACCAGGTAGGGAGTGGAGTGCCACTAACCCACCATCGCAGAGGATAGGAGGGTCATGTGGCTCTTTATCAGGTGCCAGCTTTGTGTCAGATGCATATTTGTTATAGAAGCATACAAAAGCTGAGAGCGGAGATGTTAGGGCATCAGCGTGGAGGGGTTGGAGGAGGGTAAAATAATGGTTACCTACCTCGAGTTTAGCTTGGAAAACAGCCTCAATTAACTCTGCAACATGATGTTCCACTTGGATATGGGCATCAGGGAGTTGGGCCAAGCTGTCAATCATTTGCCAGGTAATTTTAAAGATTGGGTTAAATCTTGCTAGGTCTGCAACATGTATGACAGCGTTATTGGCATCAGCAGCCAATTTGGTGATTTCCTCCCATGCTACTTTGGGGAAATCAGGGGAAAGTCAATTCTGCTTAGCCATTCATGGAATTGATTAAATGATTGGGCCACTGCTTTGCAGAGGTGGTGGCCATTTATATATATATAGATTATAGTTATATTTTATTTTTTGCTATAATTGAATTTAAAAAATCCCTTACATACTTAATATTCCAACACCCAAGCTGCATATACTTTCAGGGAAACTGGAGCACAGGAGGTTGCTGGAGGGAAAGACACAGGCCAAAGGTGACACAACAAGGCCAAGTGACCCAACAAAATGAAGAGACATTTTAAATGGTCAGCATTGTGTTTCCAAATAGATCTGTGGAACAAAATGCACAACAAACTGGCCACAATCATCAGGGACATGAGGCTCTAGGAGCTAGGAAGGGTGGCAAAAAATCTAGGGCAAAAGGCAGCAAAATAGGAGGAGGTGGAGCCAGCGGAATAGGTGGCAGAGTAGGTGGAGGACTCAGGTACAACAGTAGGGGCAAACCAGAGCAAAAAATGGACTCCAGCCATTGTAAAACTTTGCAGAGTTGTATTTATTCAGAAAAAACTCAAAATACAGGAAATTGCCCAAAATCCTAAGCTTTACTAGAATGATCAGTTTATCTGAGAAAAGCCTTTCTCATCTTGGGACTAAATTTATAGCGGGTTGTTTTCACAAAGATTCCAGTGGTTATTGGAATCTGATATGAGCTACAAATTTGTTGTTTTCCAACAAAATCAAACTTTTTTGAATTTGGCCAGATTTCAAAACATCATATCTTGTGATTTTTGGGTCTTTAGTTCAATTCCCACCTTGGCTTGTGCCTCAATTAAGTCATTTTCCTCAGCCCTGGCTGGCAAAGCCAAAACCCATTTTTGTCAATGACCTTAGATAGGTCATTGGTGACCCTTAGAGGTTCTGGTCTCTGCCTCAAGGGCTTGTTGGACTTAGCTTTAGAAGGGTGATTAATTCCAGGAAATATGTCACTAGCTGTAACATATATATTCAGAACTTTATAGATGTAGGTTTGTTGGATTTTTTAGAATACTTTTTTTAAAAACTTTCTCAAATTTGAATCATTTTATAAGTACTTAATCTATTAAGGTGAATTTTAAATTGCTTTTTTATATATTAAACATACTTAAAAAATCCTAGAAATAACTTTTTCTTTATTGGAACTACAAATTTTGAACAGAACCTCCATACCAAATTTCAAATCTTTAGCTTTTGTAATTTAAGAGAAACCTTGATAAATAGTATATTTCATATATATCATTTTTTTCTCTGATTTTAACATTTTGTATTTCAGTTTCAACATTTTACAAATTGAGTTCAACAATTTATATTTCAATTTCAATATTGCACTTCAACTTCAATATATTACACTTCAACTTCAATATCTTATATTTAAGATTCAATATTTTATAATCCAATTTTAATATTTCTAGTTTTAGTGAATGCACCATATCTAGTTCTATCTACAGACTCATTGATTTCTTCAGTATCAGTGTTTTCTTTTGGTAGATTATAACTTGACATGAGGGATATACAAATACTTTAAATAGGAAAAAAGAGTAGGCAATAATATGCTTGCCTCTATTTAAGCAGAAATAATAAAATAAAACTATTGCCAAAAATTGTGTCGAAATTAAAATATAAAATGTTGAAATCAATTTGTAAAATGTTGAACTCAAAATACAAAATGTTGAAATCGATTTGCAAAATGTTGAAATCGAAGGAAAATGGTATATATTATAGATATAAAATCTTAATCAATTCGAATCATCAGGTAAATTATAAACCCGAGCAATGCTGGTAACTCGGTCTTGCGGTTGATTTAAACGCAGGCGCAGCCACGTTACATGCTAGTAGATGACTAGTAGATATTGCTAGCTTTTTATAAAATGATTATTTGATTAATTATCTTGGTGAGCAATTACAGATTACTGAGCAGCTTTTTAAGGCAGTGATTGGAGGTCATGAGAAGAGTTACAATTTAATCATATCAAATTACTTGATTTTATATAATTTTAACCTAGTTATAAATATTGTCGGAAATTCAACTATGGGCTCTGCTAGTTGGCAAGCTAACCAGTATGAAGACCGGTCAGCCCTTGCCATTTTACATTAGGCGACGGGGCCAGCAGCGCCGGCTAACCCCTTGGCATTTCACCTGTACCATTCGGGGATCCCCTAGCCTAAACTCCAACCAATGAAATAAATATAAACTTAAATCATAAAAGAGAATGAGCAAAGGGAGATATTTATTGAAAGGGAAGCGCCAGGTATTTATACTATTTATAAAAGGGCTACTGCACCCACCGCTGACCTATCAGCTCTTCCGCTGGTTCTTCCAGCCAACCACTTCTCTTCTTCTTCATCTACTTTTTCTCTTCCCTGATGTCAACCCTCTCGCTCCATCCCCCCGATGTCCGAATTAGTTTTGGCTCATCCTCGGCCTTAGTCACCGGTGAGCCATATAAATAATTATTCTAATTAAACATCAAATTTGTATTTGTCCTTCGAGTTGATAATAATACACCAGAAACCACTTTGGTTGCTCGCTTTGACTTGGAATATCTCAGCATCTCACCGACATCACTTATCTTATCTAATAATAAATGAGGCACCGGAAACAACTTTGGCCACCTCGAACTCATAATTGTGGATCTGCCAACATCAGATTATCAGCAGTGAATTCACGGATAAACGATTAAAGTGAATACATCGGCTTTCTGCCAGAAATCCCATAACTGACCACAAATGGCAGTTGGTGTCGAACACTTGATTCTGCTGACTGATATCAAGTGGATCATCCTCGGCTATTAGTTGCCAGTGATCCTTATACTAATTCGGGGCCACCGATTGGCCCCACTCAAACCTAAATACTGAACTTGGTGGAATACTAATTTCGGCTCAACCCAAATTGGGGAACAACTAACAGCAATCATCAAATAACACAAAATTCAGTCAATAAGCTATTCTGCCGGGATTGGCCATATCATCCCAAATAACGATTAATCATTGGAGGATTCCATCTGGTTAAAATTCTGACAAATATTATCTGTCATTATTTTAGAACTTTAGATTTATAGTAGGATTTTTCTAGATTTTAGCTTTTTGTATTTCAATCATCTATAATAATAAAAGCAAGTGTGTGTGCACGATGCCCAGCCAAAACTGCAGCATGTAGAGCTTTGAAAATTTGGATATAGGTAGATGGGAGGGGTCCGTGTGCAACTCGAAGCCGGATTTTTAATTTTCATAATATAATAAAAAGTTTTGTATGTAAGAAATAAAAATTTTATGTGTTTTTAATGGAAATTGGTCTATTGTTATGGCTGAGAAGTTTGATATTCGGTTGATTCATAGTTAAATGGTTTTGGTGAGCAGTTGGTGTTTTGGGTTGATTAATAAGCTTAACGGTTTTAATAAAGCAGCTAGTGATTGGTTGATTCGATAAGTTAATTGGTTCGTGGTTTTGGTTGTTTCGATAAGTTTAGGTTTGTTTTACGAAAACAAAGCGGATGGAAATTGGTTGATTTGGTATATTCAATAATTTTAGTTATTAGTAAGTAGTTGGTGGTTTTGATTTCGATTTTGTTGAGTTTAGTTTTGCGAGGCAGTTGGTGATTGGTTGATTTGGTATGTTCAATGGTTTTAGCAAAGCGGTTTGGTGGTTTAGCAATATGGATTATCTGACAAAGTTTAAACACCATAGCGAAGCACGAGAATCTTGATGTTAGCTTTATATAATCTTAAAAAACCTGCCCATTTTGATTCCCCTAATTAATAAAATGCTTTTGGCAAGTTACCTCTTGCGCTATAATGATGTGCTATACGTGTCGCTGGTAATTTGCTTATAAACTGAATGACGTGCTACACATGTCTACTGAATTTTCTGCACTGCTGTACTACTTGCTTAAACAGAACGGTGCAAGCACGCAATTAGTTCAGTTACACAGAACTGTATTTTTTATAAAATTTTATTAGTTATATAGTGATACATTAAATTACAACCTAGCTGGTATAATAATAGTAAATTTGTTGTTATTTTTATCAAGCATTGTTTATATTCAGATCCCTAAAATGGAAATTGAGAGTGAAGGTAGTAATATTATTCAACCACTTTCAAAAAGAAAGCGATCAATGATAATCAAGGATGAGGAGACTGATAGTGACTTAGCAATATTGTTTTTCCATTTCGGAAAAAATCTAGAATGTTAGATAAAGAAGAAACTGAACCACTGCATCTGCAGGCAAAGCAGTGGGCACATTTTCCATGAAAAATTCCACCTAAAAAAATAAAGAAAACCCCCAGTGAAGATGCAAGGTGTGTGCATCTAGTACTAAAAAAAAAAAAGATGCAAGGTGTGTGCAAAGCATAATAAATGCAGTGAAACTGTCTGGGAGTGCAAGAAGTGCCTTGTTCCATTGCACCTTCCTCATTGTTTTGAAGTTTACCACACTCAATAAAATTATTAATAAAGAACTTTGAAAAATTACTAATTTTTATTATTATATATTAAATAATGAAACTATGTATTTTGTACATGCGATCTGCTCAAAGCTTTAATAGAAATTATTCAAAGTAAAAACTCGTTTGGAGTTGCTTTGGGTGAGATGGTCACACTTCTGCTAATTAATTTATAGTGCAAGAGGTTAACCCCTTAACATACAAATAAAATGCGCGTCGACGCGTCCGTAGAATACTATTTAATTTGGCTCAACTGTGGACACTCATGTGCAAGCTTAGAAACAGAGCGTTTTATTTTCAAATTTACATTGCTATATAACATTCAATAAAGTTGATATATAATGTTAATGTACAATAATTAAGTAATACTATAAAATAATTTAGTAGTTCTGTAAAGTATAATATATCTCAAAACATTTTGGATTCAACGAAGGCAGTTCTTGACGTCTTGAAGATGTCAAAGTCTACAATGGCACATAAAATGAATGACGTTTCCCAGATGTCATTGTATGTCAAGGGGTTAAGTAGAAGTTGATTTAATAGTTTGGAAGACATGTCACATACTCAATGATTTTAAATATAGATGTTTTGAGTAGCAGTTTGGTGTTATCTGATTGATTTGATAGGTTGATTTTATTTGGCCGAGTGGTTGATGGTTTTTTATCAATTTGATAGGATGCAGTTTAGCTTTGGGGGTGATTAGTTATCGATTGATTTGATAATTTCAGTTAGGTTTGCCTAAGTGGTTTTTGGTTGATTCGATTGAGCAATTAGATTTGGCTGAGTGGTTATGTTTATCTATAATATAAAATCTAAATTAATGAATTCGAATCGCCTGAAATTCTAGACACCATAGCGGAGCACGGGTAATGAATGCTAGTAGCTAATAAGAGTAAACGAGGTGGGGTCGAACTTGGGACAAATCGCCATGCCAAGTTTTTTTAGCCTGTGCTAGTTTCGAACCTGTTTCAATCAAAACCAACCCAGAGTGGAGCAGGAACCACCCCACAATGCTACCACTCCTCTTCAATCATAGCTAATGCTTATATAAATAAAAATCAGTATTAGAATCTTAACTTTTCACTAAAATGACACATCAACCAACTGTGCTTGAAAAGCTAAAACTGGGCCTTCTTATGGGAGGCACAGTTGGTGCAACTATGGGACTAGCCATGGGAACTTTTACTGTATTAGTGTATATTCTCTACTTTTTTCATATTTAACTATATTATAGGTATGGCCCTGGCCCTAATGGATATCTCCGCACTATTGGCAAAAATATGCTTAAAACAGGTGGATTTTTTGCTTCTATAATGTCTGTTGGTTCCCTAATAAGAAACGAAGATATAACTTTGCCCTCTCCCACTTTAAAAACTATGCATTTTTCCCCACCTACCTATTAGTATTTCAAAAACTGAGCGCCAAAAACAACTTGAAATACTATTAAAAATTAAAGATTAACAGGCCTTTAGACTCACCTTTTTAGTCTCTTTAGTAGCGCTTTTGAAATTCTTTTCTTATTTTTATTCGAGAATTGTTTAAAATATATTTTAGGATAGTTCGCTGCTCCAATAAAATATTGTTTTATTTTTTAAAAACAGTATCTTAGAAATCTATACTTTAAAGTACTTTTATTTTTTATTTATAGAGCAGTCATTATACCAGAGACTATTATTTATATTTTGGTTCTGTTTTAGTACTAGTGGATCCCAACAGAAAATGGAGGTTTATATTTTTTGTTTTATTATTTTTATATTTTTTCTGTTGTATTACGAGCCTTTATATTTGACTTTAAAAATATAAATACTGCACTTCTTAAGCTACTTTCTTATTTTGGAAAATTTTAAAAAGCGTTTAAAGTATAAATCAAATTGTTCATCGTTATTTACTTTAGTAAAACTATAAAAACTAAATGTTTTAGCTCTAGCCGATACTCGGAAAATTTTACTTGTTTGCTTCATCTTTTTTGTTTATTAGTACTTTAAAGCATAAACTTTGACAATTTTAAGGGTGTACCGGTTTTCAAGGGCCTCTGATAAACTATGTTGTTATGCTTCGGTCTTTAATGGTTTATTTAACTTTTCAAAGTCGGTCGTTTTTGGGAGAAATATACTACACGAAAGTTGTCTTGAACTGGGGTCCGATATCACGTATATCAGGATGCTAGCAAAAGAATCTACTCATTAAGCTGCAACCTTTTATAAAGTTTGTTAAGTTTTGACCTCTTTAGCTTGTTCTGAAAGTTTGTTTTTATTTAATATATTCACTTCATATAAAAACATACAATCATGCTTTTATATTATTTCGATACGTGTTATGAATGAAGTTTTACCTGAGTTTGTTAAATACTAATGTTACAATCCTTTAATATTGATAACTTTATAGGGGCTATCAAACTTAGCTATTTTACTTTTTTAATGTACTCTACAGTCTATCTTAATGTTATTTTCTCGCTGCTTTTGCATCATTTTTAATTTAGTAAACAATCAACTGTCTAGTCATCTCTCCCTTACCAATATGGGGTTTTTATATTCTATTAAAAAAATAGCTAAAAAGTTTTATTATCTAAAAGTATAAAGGTACACCTTTATGGCTAGAGATCTTATAATATTAAAAAAGAACAATGTTACTCTAATTCTAGAACGAATAAATTAACTAAAATTGTACAGATTTGATCAATTCACTGCAAGATAGATTATTTGGATTAGTGCTTAGAATTATGAAACTTTATTTCTGCAAAATATCTACAAGCTTAAACTACTTTCATCTGTTTTCATTACTTAGTAAATTGTTGTAGATAACTAGAAATCTTTAGTTATTATGCTTAAAATAATGTTTATCTTAAATTTTAGTTACTTGAATGCATTATTTTTAGTCACTTGAAGTTGTAGAATTTAAGTTACGTGCATAGTAAATGCGTTTTACGTAATTATAAGTTGTATTATCCTAAAAATCGAGTAAGTATAATCAAGATACTAATATAGTATAGAATATACTGTAAATATATAACTGAGGTAAACAAATTGTAGGTTTAGATGATACCATTAAATATCGTATAATTTTTTTGTTAATTATTGATTTGATATAACACATGGTGAATCCACATTTTAGAAGCATAAATATATAATATTGAAGTTTATATGCATCTACTTTATATTTATAAAACAAAATAACTTAAAAAGAAAAGAATGAAGACATTTTACAGAAATGCTGCAATAAAATTATAAGAGAACTTTGTAATGTTTACAAACTGTATATTTGAGACAACGCTTTACACGCAAGAATTCATTTTGGTGCAGGTTGACCTAAACAAATATACTCCATCAAATTTACACATTCAAATATAAACTGTTTAGTAAAAACAAAAATGCCATTTCTAGAGGAGTTTTTGATTTATATAATAAATTATAAGCCTTTAACATTAAAAAAGTTAATGGTTTGATCCTTTAATTTAGTAAGGAATTAACTTCATAGCGGTATACAAAATTGAAGAATTTTGAATAGTTTATTGTCCAACCCTTCTTAACAGATATAAAGAGAAGTTGCCCAAATAGAACAAGTTTCAAATGTCATTTTTTAGCACTAGTGGTGCCCAACCCAAAAGGGGGAGCCACCACGCATCTTTATTTGCAAATGGGCCAAACAAAGGGATTATCATAAATTAAAAAAATTTCCTAATATAGCCCCTAGGTTATCAGCCTAGGGAGCCATATCAGATGGTGAGGAAACTTTTGTCCGGCGCCCGCTTTAGCTGGTGGACCATGGTGGACAACATTGGGGTAGGGGCATCAGCGACATGAGGCATAAGGAGGTATAGTTGTGGGTTTTCTTTGTTAATGAGGCTGGTGGTGTCTATCACCTCAACATATTGAGCAAGTTGATGCTCAGCAAAAGTGATGAGAGCCAGCACACAAGTAAATGACTTGATGCACTGTTGAGTTTGGGGATAGTTGGGGTCAAAAAGAGAGGTTTTTGCTGCATCTATGCAAGCGCAGCTCACACTGAAAGCAAGCTCCTCTTCAAATATCGTTTTTAGCACTAGGTGGTCCCAACCTAAAGGGGGATACGCTGAACTTACAAATATCATTTTTGGTGACCAATTTTTATAATTTTTGGTGCAATTTTATCTCTTTTTTTAGTACTAGTGGTGCCCAATCCAAAAAGGGGGAGCTGACACGTATCCAGTGCAATTTTATTTCACCATCATTTTTATATAACTTTTCTAGTTAATTTTTGAAACAATTGATGGAATTTTTGTTTCAGCATTATTCTGAATAATTATTTTATTTAACTGAGGTAAGCTGACCAGGGGACAGACATTACCAAATATATGTGAAACTAAGAGAATAACTAAGAAATATAAAAATTGGGCACCCCAGGGTACTCAAGTTACCCCTGTTGCCAGCGGGACTGCCAGGTATGGGGGGGTTGGTGCACTACTCTGAGGGGGTTTCCCCTGCTATGGAGCAGGTGTGAAGGAAAGGGTCTGTGTGGAGGAACCAGAGTGGGAACCATGATTCTATGAGCACCTGTTGCCTTGGCCTCATATATCCATAGAGCCAGGCTTGGAAGTGCTCTAGTAAGTGGACATGGAATCTGTTAATAATCCCATGAATGGTTGGGACCGTGCCCTTGAATGCATCTAATGCAATTGTATGTATTGTCCACATTGCAATAGGTATTATTAGGGAGTGGAGGGTAGATGGGATTGGTGACTCGATCTGGAGTGTGAAGATACTCTTTGATATCAAGAATTCCTGTTTGTTTTAAATCTTGAGCAGGTGTGCAACTTCCTGCCATATA
This sequence comes from Massospora cicadina, assembly GCA_022478985.1. Lineage (NCBI taxonomy): Eukaryota > Fungi > Entomophthoromycota > Entomophthoromycetes > Entomophthorales > Entomophthoraceae > Massospora > Massospora cicadina. The sequence goes on along the minus strand of JAKSZP010013875.1, from coordinate 24,602 downwards.
GCTTTGGTTGGGGGGCATGTTTCTAGGCGGTGATGTAGGGATCCCTCCCCTCCACATACTGCACATGTTTTGTGGAGGGAGTTGGAGTGGTCCACTATCCTATAGGTCCTTCTCAAACAGCGCCAGGCATTTGCTCTTATCCTTGGTTATAGGAGTGGGTGGTGTATCATTTTTCACATTGCTTTCTGTGTGGTTAAATCATAGGGAATGTCCAGCATATCTAGGTATTCTATCCTAGCTATGCTTGGGGTTGTTGCAAGCATATCCCTCTGGGGGTGGTTTTCTGGGTTTCTTAATTTGAATTGGGGGCTGGGTCATCCCCTTCCCTGTATAGTACCCATGTTCTCTATGGTCCATCCCATACGGCGGATAGTTTGGAGGATATGTTTGAAATGAAGGGAGGTTCCATGTGGACCCGTTGCAGTAGGGTGCTTGGCAAGGTATGAAAGTAGTCTGGGTGGACTATGTGGGTTGGTTAATTTGAGCGCCTGTGCAAAGTTAGTCCTTGCTGCTCTGGACCAATGTTGTTGTGGGAGGTCTGTAGCAAGGATTTCCTTTATCCAGGTACCTAGGATGTGATTGGCATGGCTCTCAAAATCTATTAGTTCCATGCCTCCACTTGAGCGTGGGCCAAAATGTGTTTCCATCCATATAGGAGGGTGAGAGCCAGGCCACAGCCAGCCCTGGATAAGCGCACAAATTGAGGTTATAAAGGTAGGTGAGAAGGCTATCGCATGGGCCTGGTACCACAGTATTGGGAGGATGAGCGAGTTAGCAACTGTAACTCATCCTGTTAGTCCTGAGGTTCTTCCCTTGAGGGAGGCGACGCATTTGGATACCCGTTGTAACAGGTTACTTTCCATTGTCTCATTAGCATATCCCCCTGATTCTAGCCAGATTCCAAGGTGTCAGACAGGAGTGGTGGTGGGAGGTGTTGCAAAGGGTAATATAATTGGGTTTTTTCTTTGAATGTTGGTGTGAGATTCTGATGTTGTGGCCCAATTGTTTGTGTATTTGCCTAAGAGGATGATTTCTGTCTTCCTTTTGTTGAGCGATGCATTTCTCACCTTGGAGTATTCTTCTAGAGTGCGTTCCAGCTGTTGGGCATCTTCATTGTTTGCTATACCTGCTAAGCAGTCATCTGCAAAGGCCAGTATCTTGACTGTTGGTTGTCCTTGTGCGGTTATCCCCATGAGACATGAGTCAGTTACTCAGAGGAGCGGGTCAAAGCTGAAATTGTATAGAAGTGGGCTGAGGGGATCCCCTTGTTTGAGCCCTCTTTGTGGTTTAATCTTGTTTGTTAGGAATCCAGGGCCGCATACAGCCATGGTTGCAGATTCTGTTAGGAGCATCGCCCATTTTATGAATCTTGGTGGGAGTTTGAAGGCATGTAGACATTCTTTTAGGTATGGCCAGCTAACACGGTCATACGCCTTTTCCTGATCCAAGAAGACCAGGGCACCAGTTGCTTTGGATTGGCAAATGTTTGCAACAGGGTGTATGTTGTTCCAGATTGATCGCCCTGGTATAAACCCAAACTGGTTGGGTGATAGGGCGTCAGATGCAATTGCGCCTAATCTAGCTGCTAGAATTTTTGTTAGAATTTTTGTGTCGGTGTTGGAGAGTGCAATTGGGCACCAGTTGGCCAGGTCCAACTTGTCACCCTTTTTTTTAAAATATAATTTTATTTGAGGTGGGCTGACCTGAGGATAATACTGCACCGATTAGGGAAGTGAAGAAAATGGGAAAGGAGGATAAAACCCAGAAAACCTCCATGCATGGTGTATGATAGGCCAGGAACTCCATGGACCGCCTTTGCTATTTGCTATCTTGGTTTGGGGCATTGGCGCGCAAAACCAACACAGTCAAAATCGTCCCCTACCCAAAGTCCATTACTGGGATCAAACTCGGGAGACAACTTGTCACCCTTTTTATACAAGGTTATAATGTAGGATTCATGGCCTCCTGATAATAGGTGTGTTTCCAACAAACTCTGGTTCATTGACGCCAATAGGAGGGGAGCGATTTGTTGAAAATATTTTTGTAAAATTTGTAGGGTATCCCATCAGGCCCTGGGCATTTCCTACGTGGTGCACCGCGAATTGTTTCCCAAAGCTCCTCCCATGTGATAAGGGATAGTATATTGTGATTTGGTGGTGTACTTTGTATCCTGGCAGTTTGAATAAATTCTTTATTTTTTTGTGGATCTGTTGGCATATTGCGATATAATTTGGTGTAATAGCGGTGTACTTCCGCCTTGACCTCCTCAGGGTCAGTTGCCACAGTGCCATTGGTCTTGCGGACCTGTGTGCACATGGGCTGGTTTCTGCAGAAGTGGAATTGGTGGAAAAAGTATGTCAAACAGGTTTCACCTTCCTTTATGAACTTACCTTTGTTCAATACTTTGATTCTGTGTTGGTGTTCAAAGATGAGATTGTTAAGTTGGGCTGAAATTTCTGCCCATTTGCATCCCCAATTAGGGCTATAGCCAGATCTCGGAGTAATTATTTCCTGGTGGTCTAGTTCTGCCAAGATACACTTGATTGTGGCTGTGTCCGCGGTGTACTTGCGTGATGCAATATGTCAGGTTTTGTTGATTAAATCTTTTTTGAAATTTTCTCATGTTCCGATGGGATCTGAAGTGAATGGAGCTGTGAATTCTGGGTTTGTAGCCTTGTTTTCAACCCAGTCAGATATCTCAGGCAATCTTATATTTTCTGGGTGAAGCTTTCTCCAAGGCGACACCTGTGTGTGGGATTGGGTTGGCACTAACTGCACCGTAACTAATTGGTGATCAGAAAAATTGATCTTTTTTGTTATAAATTTGGAGATTCTTGAGTGGTGGGATTGTGGGATGAGGATGTGGTCAATAAGACTCATTGATATGAGCAGTCCCTCATGTATGTTGGGTCTTGTCATATGGGGAAGGATTGGTGAATTGGGAGGAAGAGCATCCTGTAAGCCAAGAGATACCTTCATTGTGCAATATTCAATGTGTCCAGGTGGGTATCCTGGGATTAGGCCATCAATCTGTATTGGGGTTATCCCAGCAGTTGAAATCGCCTAACATGATGATATCTGGTGGGAGGTTGAGGGTAGAAATTTTTTCAAATTTTTTTTTCTCTCAGTTGCAGTGCACAGTGCGTAGATACATGCTAACGAAATTATTTCATCTTGGCATGTGATTGTTGCTACCAGGACTCAACCGTGCAAGTGTGATGAATTTGTAATTTTAAATTTTTTGTTGTTTTGGACTATCACCCCACAGTGAGATGTCCATACTGATTGTGATGGTGCGACCCTGGTTGACCAGGATTCTTCTTCCCCTTGTAGGCAGTGGGTTTCTTGGATGGCCAAGATGTCTACAAGAGGTTTTCGCAGGAATGCCAGCTTTTTGGCTTGGGACATATGAGCCCTGGCTCCCGCGATATTTAACGTCCCTATTGACACTGAGGTGCCCGTGGCGCCTCAGGAGCAGTTGGGAGGACCCTCTGGTCCTATCCCACCATGGCTCATTTTGGCCATGCTCCGCGTCTGTACTCCAACTCTTTCACTGCTATTGTTGGTTCCCTTGATCTGACCCAATGATTCAAGGGAATTTCAGTTTTTTGCATTTGCATCAACTTTTCCTGCACAGGTCTCATGTTGATTTGATGCAGGTTGTTGATTGGATTTTATATTTTTGAGGTTCAACTTTGTTGCATTGTGCACCGCATTTTCACCCAAATTGCGGTTGCATTGTTCCTCAGTATGTGCATAACTAATGACGCTTTGTGGCTCAGTCTGGTTACTGTGAAAATTTTTGACCTGGGCATATTGTTCTGATTGGTTGGTTTGGTGAATATCTGAAATATCCTCCTGAATTTGTCTGTGGTTAATGGCGGATTCTGCATGTGCCGCCGCTTCAGCCGCTGCTCTCTTGTGGGCTTTTTGTGCTGCTTTACGCTGTTTACTTGTAACTGGGTCCACGATGGAGTATAGTCCATCTTCACCCCAGCGGAATGGGTGGTGGCCATCAGTCATTTTGGCAAGGTTTTCATTATCTTCGTCCATAGCTTCTTCACAAAATAATCTTCCATTAAGCCCTCTTTTACAGGGCATTCATGTTCCTTGTGGCCCAGTGAGCCACAGTGGTTGCAAATGGGTGGTGCGCGTTCCGGTGTAACTCAGAATGCAGCTGACTGGCCCCCATCTGCAAAGTGAAATTCTGCTGTGTGGGGAATTCTGGATAAATCCTCTTCCACTTCTGGGAAGGGGTTGATTACAGTGATAGCTTTGCCCATGCACAGGTTGGGCATTAAGCAAAATCGCTGTAATTCAAGTTGTTGGATTTCTCCATAGGCCACAAGACCTTTGCGGAGCTCCTCCTCAATTATCTTATGAGGAAGGTTGGTGGGGAGCGAGTCAAAGGAGATGAACAAAGTTTTTGCTTTGTTCCATCTGGTGTGCGCAGTGCGCACAATTTTTTTGCCCTCAGGGAGGGCAATTTCCACGCAAATTTTTGCTGCTGCATCAGCTTCATTGGCTGTTTCAAAACCAATATCAATCCAGCTGTGGCCCATGTTGTTGGTGGCTACATACACCGCGTGAGGGAAAAGTGAGGGCTGTGCCTCACATGTTTTCTCCCACAGGGTTGGTGACTCATCCCCAAGGAAGAGTCTGATCCCATGTTCCACCTTTGACAAAGGTTGGTTGAATTGAATGTACATGTATTGCGCGTGCTTTACAGTAAATACCATAAACCCAGATGGTGTCTGAGTTTGCGATTTCTTTGCAGATTGGGTTCCTGGTCCCCCTCCAGGGCGTTTCTTGACCTTAGTTGCACCATTAAGCGCACTGCTTGCTGTGACAATCGCCCATGTTATATTATTTTTGTTATTAAAGTCGCCCATCTTTCCTGTGTGTGATTATCCAAATTTGCTGTTTGAATTGAATCATAGTAACTAAAGTGATTGTTACAAGAAAGAAAAGCCTTCTATTCTGAAAAATTTTCATCTATATCTAATATATACTAATATATAGGAAAAAAATAAAAAAAACATTTTTCTGATGGACTAAATATCAAAATAATTATAGTTTAGGAATATTTAAAATACTGAAACCAAATATTTGCTACAATGAAAATGTGGTGCACAGACCTCTTAATATACTACTAAAGAAAAAAATTACTGAAGTGTGCCCAAAGTTTTTTGTTGTATTACATGTTATTTGATCTCAAGGGGAGGATACCCCAGTGGTAGAATAGGGACCTCTACCACCGTATCCCTTAGTTCAATTCCAGTACAGAAACTTTTGCAGGGGGTGATTATGACTGTGTTGATGTTGTGCACCAATGCTCCAAACTGATATAGCAAATAGCAAAAGTGGTCCATGGAGTTCCTGGCCTATCACATGCTGAGCATGGAGGTTTTCCAGGTTTTATCCTCCTTTCCCATTTTCTTTACTTACCTTCATTGGTGCAATATTCTCCCTCAGGTCATCCCACCTTTAATAAATTATAACTGTTATTTGATCTCAGTTGTTTCAAGCATTACCATGTATTTAAGTAATTTCATGAATGACTTCTATTTTTAAACTTATATTTGAATATACTATCAGAGAAACAATACTGAATTCTATTAAATCTTATGATATGTGTAACAATCATATTGTTCTTAAATGCATGTCATATTTTTCATTGTAGCTGATATTTGGTCTTGGATATTTTAAGTATTTCCAAAATATAATCTAAATGCATTCTAGGTACACCAACCAGAGGACAGACAATACCAATAAGTAAAGAGCAAAAGAACTAAACAAATGAATGAAACAATAAAACCAAAACAAAAAATCAACAACCAGAAGGGGTGCGGAAACTGCTAACCCACTATGGCAGAGGGTGAGGGGGTTGGACATCTCTTCTTCAGACATACTATTCATGATAATTTCATAATAGTTGTAGAAGCGGACTAAAGCAGAGAGTCAGGGCACTGGGGCATCAGCGTAGTATGGGTGAATGGCACCAGAAAATGAGTTCTCATTCTTATCATCAAGATCAGCTTGGTAGTGTCACAGATTTGGCTAAGAAGAACTTGACTGGGCTCCCAGTCAGGGTGCATGAGCACCCAGTGGAGAGCCCAGAATGCCAAAGGTATAGTGGTCTGAGTGACTAATAAGAGTAAGGTTCTATGGAAGATGTGAGGAAAATATAAAGTTTAGTAACATACCAAAGGCCCCAAGCGAACCAGATGGTTGCATTGGGGGCAACCACAAGTCTTGTGGGGACAATCCCCAAGGGTGAGAGAGGCAGGGAGGATGACAACTCCTCCAGGGTTCATGATTGCTGGCCTTCAAATTTAAATAGGGGGCTTGCGTGCCAGCAAGGGATGGCACAGAGGCTGCAACATGGTTGGAAGTGTGAGCAGAGGTAGAGTAAGACCTATGAGAGGGGTTGAATCTGAGCTTCCCTTGGAGGGGGTGCTCCAGGTCCCAAAGGCAGGCTGAGCTAATGGCAGCTGAGGCAGTTATGAAAGCTAAGTCTGCAAGCAGCATGGTAGGGGTGCTTGGGTGCTGCTCTAGCCAGGGAACAGTTTTGGGGGACTCAGCAACTGAATGGACAGGAGGGTCTCTGTTAAACAAATGTGTGGAAACAAACAAAGCTGTCATGTGCACATGACATAATAGTGGAAACCAACCCCAAAGATAAGGCTGGGTGCCAGGAGGCCCAGAGGGTGAAGCTACAGACCCTCCCTGACCTGAGGTACACCCTAGACCAACGCTGGGTTCAGGAAAAATATGCTTAGGTTGGGACTAGTGGTGTGCCAAATGCCCAGCCCCTCACAATGGCCCAGGCGTTAAAATGAATAGTTTACCAAATTAAGATGGATGGTTTCATTTGGTTCAAGGAACGGGGTTTCAAAACCCATTCCACTTACAAAACAACGCGTTTGGGTCAAATCCAACTTCAATCAATCACTTGAATGAAGTCAGTTTTGGCTTATTTAACTAATTTGGATGGAAGTGTTGCCTAATGGTGGGTCAGTGCTTGGGTCCACTGCTGCAAACCCTGTATTCCCCGTCAACACTTAAATGTGTTTTCCACAACCAACATTCCTTGTTGGTTGACTTCCCAAATAAAGATTTCCCCCATTTTTCCCATTTTACTAAAATGGTATTACATACGATCCTGTTCATGGACCCCTTTGCAGAGGTCTTGTGCCTCATTAACCAATCCATTTTGAACACAATCAGATTTTCCACAGGTGCACCGTTGGTTTGCCCTGATATCCTCCAACCTGGGATGTTTACCCCTTCACTCCTTGTGCACCGCGTTGTGTTTGGATGGTTCTTAATTGCATTACTTGGGTTTAGTTATTATTGTTCCAGCCCCCTCTGCTGGACGCTAGTAACTTCAGTACTGATGTGTCAAGAGAGTGTCTGTAACTCTCTCGTTCCCAGCAAGGTGATGTGGATGCAAACCCACATTGCTAGGGAACTAGCTGTTAGAAGAATGGGAAGACAAGCACCTCAAGCAGTGCCAGTGCAAAAGGTACCCCAGGCAAGTGTATAAATAACAACATAAAATACCAGGTAAGTAAGAAACAACACTGCTCGAGTGGACCCCAGAGGGGCGTCCATAATCAAGTGTGGCTTGATGTCAGGGGCTTTGGGTGCCTCGATCTGGAGGGGACCTGGGCGGCCCACAGATGCCCCTGGGATTTTGGTAAATTGTGGATAAGGTAGTGGCCCACATGGTTGGAGACCTCCCCAAAGAGGTCCACCACCAAGTTTGCCCAAGGAACCATTGGAAAAACGTAAAATAACGGGGGGTTTTATTAAGAAAGTCGATCAACAATGAGTGTTGATCACAAAAACCCATTTAAAATGAATTGGGGAAATTTGGGTTCTGTGGAAATGCGCTTAAGCCTTGACGCTCCAATAAACAAAAGCTTCCATCTGTTTTTGTAAAATACACCAAAAGTGCCTTCACTTGAGTAATTGATTGAAGCCTTATTTTACCTGAAGTCAAAATCTCATAGCTGGAGCGGGACTTGAACCCTTGCTCTCCAACCAAGCTAATCAAACCATCAATATTCAAAATGTAAATCATTTGTTTTAGGGCCTGAGCTGAAATAAGAGGCTGGGCGTTTTGCACCCCATTAGTATCAACCTGGGCTTGCTTGGCTTGCACCCAGCGTTGATCTAAGGTGTGCTTCAAGTCAGGAAGAGCCTTAAGCTTCATCTTCTGGGCCTCCTGTCGCCCAGCCTTATTCCTAGCATCAGTGCCTACTATCATGTCATCCAACCATGACATTACCCTATCCTCCTTCCTGGGCTCCACCCCCTCCAGGGGCGTTCGCTAAGGAGAAGTTCTTGTGTGCTGGCGGCAACTTCATAGCAGCAACAGCTGGCTTTGGCTGAGATCCTGCAGCCTCCGGGAAACGATTATGAAATGATTTGATCAGGTCTTGGGCATGTACACAATCCCGTGCTGGCACCCAGCTGTTCTCTGCTGCATCAAACCCTTTCCATGATACCAAGTACTCAAGGCGTCGCTTAACCTGATGGGAGGCTACTATTTCCTCCACTTCCCATTCCAGTGCCCCATCCACAGGATAAGCCTCAGGGGTCACAGGAGGAGGGCCCTCAAACAAGGTCAACTTGCTTTCATGAAAGATGGAGAAGATCCGAAATGCTGAGGGAAGATCCAACTGGCATGAGGCATGTCCCACCATTCTAACTACCCGGTAAGGACCAATCCTATTTGGACCCAGTTTTTTGCATGGATGCTTGATAGGGATGTTGCGAGCATCAAGCATCACGAGATCCCCTTCCTTGTATGCTGGACCCACTCGGCGCTTTCCATTGGCATTCTCCTTATAAACCAGCATAGCCACCTCCAAACTTGTGGACACCCCTTGATGGACCTTCTTGAGAGTCTTAGCAAAGTCCAGCACCGCTTCCACTTTAGAACCACAGCTGGGCTCCATGTTAAATTCAGGGTTAAAGCCATGGTTAGCAAAAAAGGTGAACAACCGATTGATGAATGCAAAGTGTTGTTGTAACTAAACTGGGCCATGGGAAGGTGAGGAACCCAATCTGAATGGTCTGCGGTGGTGTAACAACGCAGAAATTGTTCCAAGCACTGATTCACTTGCTCAGTCTGCCCATCTGATTGGGGGTGATACACAGTTGAATGACAGGGGCAGATCTGAAGAGTCTTACACAACTCTTCCCAAAAGATGGAGGTGAACTGGGGTCCCCAGTCACTAATGATTTCTTGAGGAACCCCAAGAAGTGCAAATACATGGGCGATGAAGAGCCTAGCCATTTCAGCGGCAGTTATAGTTGTTCTGCAAGGAATAAAGTGAGCGAACTTTGTAAAGCGGTTCACCACCACCATGATTGCATCATACCCATCTGAAATGGGTAACTCTACAATGAAATCCACTGATAAGGAAGTCCAGGGCCCTTCAGCATTTTGGAATGAAACCAGCAACCCTGCTAAAGGTTGCCAATTGGGTTTCATCTGATTGCAGATCAGACACTCTTTGCAGTACCGCCCTATCTGAACAGGCAAGCCCTTCCAATTGTAAGAGCGTCATATCAACTCCAAAGTTTTTTGCTTTTCCTGGATGACCAACGGTGATTCCATCATGATGGCCCTGGATGATCTCCAGGAGCAGTGGTCCAGCAGGAACCCATAGGCGTCCCTGAAACCACACCATCTCATCCTTCATGTGATAACCCCTGGATAAGTCCTCCTGATTCAGAGCACTATTAGCGAGAACAAAAGTATATTCAGCTGATAACGGCTGAGAAAGAACTACCTTCCTAAACATGATATATTCTGCTGCATTTTCCAAAGGCATGGGCGCTGGCGTATGTACCATGGACTTAGGAAGTTGAGGCTGAATCATACTTGGGGAAATCATCAACCAAGTGTTGTGAATCTCTACCTCCTTTGGATTGGGAGCCAAAGCAGGGTTGCCTCAAAGCATCCGCCAAACCATTCTCCTTGCCCTTGGTGAACTCATAGGAAAAAGTAAATAGGGCAAGGGTCTCATGCCAACGGGTCTGACGTGGTGTTAAAACATGTGGAGCACGGTAATACAACAGGGCTCGGTGGTCAGTGCGTACCCAGAATGGGTGGGAAGAGCCATGTAAGTGGTGACGCCAATAAATCAGCGCCTCCACCACTGCTAATAACACCTTGTCATAAACGGCGTAGTTTAACTCATGCAGAGACATTTTCCTAGAAAAATATCCCACTTGATGCTCAGACCCATCTTCCCCCACCTGTAACAGGGCAGCTGCAATGGCAAAGTTGGAAGCATCTGAGGACACAATGAACTCCTTGTCAGGGTCAACATGGCGAAGGATGGATGTGGATAATAAGGTGCACTTCACCGCTTGGAACGCATCCTCCAAAATGGGGACCACTGAAGCACCTTGGCACCACTAGCCTTAATTAAGGGGGCTGCCACCTCGGAGAGACTGGATGTGAACTTCTTGAGAAATGTACACATCTCCAAAAAGCTCCTCAATTCCTTGACAGAGGTGGGGGTAGGCCACTCACGAATAGCCTTTTCCTTGTCTGGAGTTATCATATGGCCCTGGTCAAAAACGACGTTGCCCAGAAAAGTAACCTGGGACTTGAAGATTTCACATTTGCTAAACTTGAGGGTAAGACAAGCAGCCCTCAATCTCTCCACTACTTGTCAAAGGTGAACTGCATGTGACTCAGGATCAGGGGAAAACACCAGAATGTCATCCATGTAGGCAACCGCACATGCCCCAACAAGTCTCCCAACGCAGCATCAATGCGGCGTTGAAAGATGGCAGGGGCATTCTTAAGCCCAAAGGGCATAACCTGGAACTGGAAAATCCCTTTTCTGGTACAGAATGCGGTTAACCATTCCTGGCCCTTCTTTATCTGGATTTGATTGAATGCATTGAGACAATCCAGATTGGAGAAGACCTTTGTCTTCTCCACATAGCGCGCAATCTGGGAATCTAAAGGGATGGGATGAAGATTGGGTACAGTCACATTGTTTAAGTTCCCATAATCGACACATGGACGTAAAGTTCCATCTGACTTCTCCACAAAAAGCAGTGGGGAGCAAACCGGGGAGGTACGCTGAAAGATGGCACCCTTAGCCAACTGCTCCTTCACCCATACATCTAAAACCTCTTCCTCCCGGACAGTCAATGGGTATATGGGAGAAGAAATACACACCAGATCCACAGTAAGTTTAAATTCACAATCAAACTCAGAATGTTCTGGTAGCATACTAGCTGAAGATGCATCAAAAGAAGATGCCAACTCCTTCAAACAGGAAGGTAAGGAAAGTTCCACAGGGGGCTTCAGCAAAGGGGCAAGATATAACTGGGAACATTGGGCCAATGGGGTAATTTACCTGGGGCGTTATCCTCAGACATAGGAACAATCAACTGGTGACCGTTAGTTAAAGATAAGGTTAAAGTGTTTTCTTTTAAATTTGTTCTGACGTCAGACTTTTGCCACCACTCAACCCCCAAAATGATGGGAAACAAGAGGTCTTTGATAGCTTGAAACTGGTCAGACAATAGATAAGAACCTATCTGGAAATTGACCGACTCCATGATATTCAGAGTGTGAATACCTTGAGATGCCCCACCCTAACCATACCACCTGGTGAGTAACTCAACTCAATATAGTCAGCAAGGTTTTGATCAATAAAACTATTTGAAGCACCAGTATCCACCAAAATCGTTGTGCTGAATTTTCCATAAGAGGATGTAAGGGTAGCAGTCAACAAGAAATATCCAGAATGGGATTTATTCAACGCAGAAAACGCCATCAACTCACCAGAAAATTCTTCCTCTGGCTTGAACAAGCCATCAGGGTATGTTTTGGAATCATAAAAGGGGGAAGGATAGTGGGCCACTCTTACTACTGAGGCCACATATCCCACCCCACCTTCTGCAGGTGCATAGACATCTTTATATTTATGGCGAAGTTCCTTCTCCACTTCCTGGGAACCCCTAATCATGGTAGGGGTCAAGTGAGGGTTCTCAGGAGTAATCTGCTAAACTGAAATTGAGTCCTCCTCTAGACCATATGAGCAAATAAATGGTTCGTTTTGAGATGAATCGCTTGCATTATAAAACGCGTTTTTTTGTTTGAACAAACCCCCACTTGTTCCAAGGGTTCAGTGTGTATCATTATCCAGGGCCATCACCCCCAAGCCCGGAGCTGATGCCTCAGCATGCACCTCAGAAATGTGTTGAGGAGAAAAAATGATAATGGAATCATTTTTGTCAAATGCAGGTTCGGACCCTACAATGTTCCCAATTTCTGCCAAGACGGGGAGGAAATCAGTGGGAAGCATCTCACGATTCAAGAAATTCTCACTAGTCGAGGAGGCAGTATTTATAGTGATGACCATGGGTGACATCATCGCGGCAGAATCAACTGAAACTGTTACATCATTCTTGGGGCTAGACCCCTGTACAGTTCCAAATTTAGAAGACATCAAAGGATTTGAAGGATAAGATTCCCTCATTTCCAAAGGCGCGTGACTTTTTGGCACCCATATTTATATAATTTGATCCAATGATGGCCAAATTACCTGGCCCCTTCCAGGTTGGGGCAGAGAAACTACCCCAAAGAGTTTTGAAAAGATGATCAAATTTGGAAGGAGGCGATTGCCAAATTGGGGAGTTTCATATTGATATATCCAAGGTCAAATAGAGAAACGACGTTTTAACCTTGTCAGTTAAGGGCAAAGCCTGGGATTTTTGCAGAATTCACTCAAGTATATTTTCATTGGATGACCTGCTTGACACAGAGAAAAGAAATCGAAGAATGAATGGAAGGAGGCTTCATCAGGTCGATTCTGCTCCAAGACCTGTTCCAAACCCCCTATTGCATGCCACAAGAGCAGCTGGGTGCGGAGTACCGCAAAAACCCAGTCACCAGCCTTGGGAGACAACTGGGACAATAGATCCACTCCTCGCAAAAGTGGATGGGAACCAGACAAATTGTTTTTTCCTAACGAGGGTTTTGGTTTCAGGGAAGCTAAGGCCTGATGAATTTCTGAGTAAATCTTAGGAGAAAGGTGGGGAATTACGATCTTAGGATCACAAAAAGTCTGAGACCACCAGGTATGAGCAGGAAGGGTGGGTACTTCCCAATTGGTAGTTGCAAGAATAACGCCGAGATGCACCAGTACAAAACCAAATGAGAAAACTGTGGTGAGCACCATTGTGGCAGTGGCAAATGGCCAGCGCACCCAATCTACTAATAAAGAAAGTCCCACACGGATAATTCTTATGTACATATAATAAAAGGGTTGATCGACTAATGTCAAGAGAGTGTCTGTAACTCTCTTGTTCCCAGCAAGGTGATGTGGGATGCAAACCCACATTGCTAGGGAACTAGCTGTTAGAAGAATGGGAAGACAAGCACCTCAAGCAGTGCCAGTGCAAAAGGTACCCCAGGCAAGTGTATAAATAACAACATAAAATACCAGGTAAGTAAGAAACAACACTGCTCGAGTGGACCCCAGAGGGGCGTCCATAATCAAGTGTGGCTTGATGTCAGGGGCTTTGGGTGCCTCGATCTGGAGGGGACCTGGGCGGCCCACAGATGCCCCTGGGATTTTGGTAAATTGTGGATAAGGTAGTGGCCCACATGGTTGGAGACCTCCCCAAAGAGGTCCACCACCAAGTTTGCCCAAGGAACCATTGGAAAAACGTAAAATAACGGGGGGTTTTATTAAGAAAGTCGATCAACAATGAGTGTTGATCACAAAAACCCATTTAAAATGAATTGGGGAAATTTGGGTTCTGTGGAAATGCGCCCAAGCCTTGACGCTCCAATAAACAAAAGCTTCCATCTGTTTTTGTAGAATACACCAAAAGTGCCTTCACTCGAGTAATTGATTGAAGCCTTATTTTACCTGAAGTCAAAATCTCATAGCTGGAGCGGGACTTGAACCCTTGCTCTCCAACCAAGATAATCAAACCATCAATATTCAAAATGTAAATCGTTCATTTTAGGGCCTGAGCTGAAATAAGAGGCTGGGCGTTTTGCACCCCATTAGTATCAACCTGGGCTTGCTTGGCTTGCACCCAGCGTTGATCTAAGGTGTGCTTCAAGTCAGGAAGAGCCTTAAGCTTCATCTTCTGGGCCTCCTGTCGCCCAGCCTTATTCCTAGCATCAGTGCCTACTATCATGTCATCCAACCATGACATAATGGTTAGTTTCCATATGTTGGCTCTGTGCACTGAGCACCACCATGCTGGAAACAGGAGAGTTATAGACACTCTCCTTACATTAGTCGACCAACCCTTTTGTTCTTATGTACACAAACTTTTTCCATGTGGAATTTTTCTGAAGTGGAAACAGTGGCCGTTGGCTGTGGGCTCTGGCTGTTGTTAGCTGCACCGCTGTTTCCTCTTTTTCCCAAAGGTTGGAGCAACTTGGCACTATTATGGTTGCTTCCAACTGGAAAAAATCCACCCTTCATATTTGTACCTGGTGGATTCAGATGCTTTGAGGTCCAATAGTCATGATTCCCTGACTTTCCATCAAAATAATTATTTTTCATTTTTAAGAAATGAGTTTTCCTTTGACAGCGTGTCATATGATGCCAGCGGAATTGGTGCATATGGACCTGGGGGTGTTGGCCTTGCATAATGTTGGGCATTCCGTTGAGGGTAAAGAAATAAAGTCATTCAAATTTAAAACCGATTTTTATAATGAAAACCTGATACATACCTCTGAACCATTTTGCCCTCTCATGGCTCAGATTTAGACCCTATTCCTGTGTTTGGAATCACACCAGAAAATCCCCGTTTGACCTCTTCCATGATTTGCATCACTCAGGAAGTTGAAAAAGAACTGCGCTTAAAATATGAAAACGTTTATGCACCTGCAGAAGGTATGGAGGGGTATGTGGCCTCAGTAGTAGGAGTGGCCAGCTATCCCTCCCCCTTCTATGATTCCCAAACCTACCCTTATGGTTTGCTCAAGCTAGAAGAACTTTTAGGTGAGGTGGGGGCGTTTTATGCTTTAGATAAATTCCAATCTAATTAGTTCTTATTGACTGATACCCTCACATCCTCTAGGGGGAAGTTCACCACAACCATTTTAGTGGATACCAGTGCATCTAACAATTTAATTGACCATGACCTTGCTGACTGCCTTGAGTTGAGTTACTCACCAGGCGGTATGGTTAGAGGTGGGGCTTCTCAAGGTATCCCCACACTGAATGTCATGGGGTTAGTGGACTACCAGGTGGGCGCCTATCTTCTGTCTGACCATGTTCAAGCTATCAAGCACCTCTTGTTCCCCATTATTTTGGGGTTTAAGTGGTGGAGAAAGTTTGACGTCAGGACTAATTTGAAAGAAAACACTCTATCCTTGTCTTTGGTAAACGGTTACCAGTTAATTGTTCCTTTGTCAGAGGATAACGCTCAGGGCACATTACCCCATTGGCCCAATGTTCCCACTCTTTATCTTTCTCCTTTGCTGAAGCCCTCCATGGGACTTTTCTTATCATCCTGTTTGGAGGGTTTGGAATCCTCTTTTGATGCAGCATCTGCCAACGCACTCTCTGAGCACTCCAAGTTTGATTGTGAATTCAAGCTCATGGTGGATCTGGTGCATATATCTTCCCCATTTACCCATCAACTGTCCAGGAGGAAGAGGCGTTGGATGTGTGGGTGAAGGAACAGTTGGCCAAAGGTGCAATTTTTCATCATACCTCCCCTGTATTCTCCCCCTACTCTTTGTGGAGAAGTCTGATGGTACTTTACGCCCCTGCATAGACTATGGGAACCTCAATAACGTTACTGTACCAGACCTCCATCCCATCCCTTTAGATTCACAGATTGCACGCTATGTGGAGAAGGCGAAGGTCTTCTCCAAGCTGGATCGCCTCATTGCATTCAATCAGATCCGGATTAAAAAGGGACAATAGTGGTTGACCACATTCTGTACCAGAAAAGGGATCTTCCAGTTTTGGGTCATGCCCTTTGGGCTTAAGAATGCCCCTGCTATCTTTCAACGCCACAATGATGCAGCGTTAAGGGACCTGTTAGGGGTATGTGCGGTTGCCTACATGGATGATATCCTGGTGTTTTCCCCAGATCAGGAGTCCCATGCAGTCCACCTTCGGCAAGTGGTGGAGCAGTTAAAGGCGGCCAGCCTTACATTGAAAATAACAAAGTGTGAGTTCTTCAAGTCCCAGGTCATGTTTCTGGGCAACGTCATGTTTGACCAGGGACACATGATAACTTTAGACAAGGAGAAGGCGATTTGTAAGTGGCCTACCCCCACCTCAGTCAAGGAATTAAGGAGCTTTTTGGGGACGTGTACGTTCCTCAAGAAGTTCAATCCCAATCTGTCTGAGGTGGCGGCTCCCTTATACAAGGCTAGCGGTGCCAAGGTGCTTCAGTGGTCCCCCATTTTGGAGGATGCTTTCGAAGCAGTGAAGTGCATCCTGTTGTCCACATCTGTTCTTCCCCATGTTGACTGTTGAGAATCTATATGACTGGATGACAAGACACTATTACAACCACGCGGATCATTGGAGGAATTCCGCTGAAGAATCAATGGACAGAAACTGCCAAGGATGATTCAGAGCTATAAGTGATTGGTCACTTTAGGATAAGGTGATAATGGGTCATAAAGGGTCTTATCAGATTGCCTTCAAAATAGGGCAATAAGGCGATGTCAACATTTGACTAAAGGATATTGGATCGCCTTGAATCAAGGCAATAAATGATGAAAGAATAATAAGCCAAAATCAATGAGAAGATGGCGACATGAACAAACTAAGTGGAAGAGTTAGTACCAACAGATACCACTTGGATATTAGGGAAATGAGGGGACTGGAGAAGTAGTCTTGGAAGGTTTAGAAAAAAGAGAAAAGAGAGAAAAGAGTGGACCAGAGGAAGATCCGCTGAAAAATATATTTTAAATTATAATTTATTGCGGGGAAGGCTGACCATGGGATGGACACTTCCGAATATGACTCAGGAAAGATAAACTTAGTACCAGGGGAGGCACCCCAGAGAAGCGATGCTATCTCTTGTTGCCAGCGGGAACGCCACTTATGGGGAGGGGAGGGAACGTGTGAAGGGGCCGTAGCCAATATTGAGCACATGTGGAGGAAGGGGTCTGATTTGATGGACCAGACTGGGAACCAGGAGGAGACCAGCTGTCAGCGATGAGGTGAAAGGCATCCAAACATCCACGCTTGAAAGTGGTCCACCAAATGAGACCGGAATCTGTGGACAGCTTCTGGGAGGGTGGGGATGGAGCCAGCGATGGCATCCAAGACAACCGTGTGGATAGTCCACATGGCGATTGCAACCACCAAAGCACGGAGGGAGGGTGGGAGGGGGAGGCCATTGATGAAGCAAACATATCTCTTGACAGACTGAAGGGATGCGTTTGATCCTGGCCCAGCAGACGTTGGACTTCGCGCCATATCACTCTAGAGGTGGGGCACTTCTCCAGGCGGTGGAACAGCGTTCCATACTGGCCACACACGACACAGGATGAGTGTAAAGTGTTAGAGCGCTCAGCTGTACGATACACCCACCTCAGGCAGCGCCACACATGGGAGCGGACTTGAGGCTGCAACAGAGGATGGTGTGCATATTTCCAGATAGTCTTTTGGGTCTCAGTGGAATAAGGGATGTCCATCATGTCCAGGTAGTCCACCCTGAATAGGACTTGGGGTCGAATGGGGATCACGCCATCATGAATGGGTAGCCCCTGTACCTCTTGTGTGAACTGAGGAGAGGAACGGCCTCTTTGGGTTGTATGTCCACTAATATGAATTCTCCACTCTGCGCTTCGCATGGAGAGTAGGATTCGTTTTTAGTGGGTTTTAGTCCCGTGAGGACCTGTGGCCAATGTGTGTGATGCGAGGTATTTCATCAGGGAGTGGGGGTTTGATGGATTGTTGAGGCCCAAGGCTCAGGAGAAGTTGGAGTGGGCCGCGCGGGACCAGTGTTGGGATGGGAGTGTAGGAGCGGTGACAGCCGCGATCCAGGTGCCCAGGATATTGGCAGCATGGGCTTTGAAGTCAAGCAGGCCCATGCCACCTTGATGATGAGGGCCAAACATGACCTCTAGCCATACTGGTGGAGGGCGGCCTGACCAAAGCCATCCTTGCAGCAAAGCATACAGGGATTTGAAGAAGCTTGGGGAGAAGGGGATGGCGTGGGCTCTGAACCAGACTTTGGATAGGAGCATAGAGTTGGCAAGAACAACCCTGCCAGTGAGGGTAGTAGGGTGGGCTCTGAGAGAGGCGATTCGCTTCGTCACGTTGTCCAGTATATGGCACTCCATTACTGCTGACGCATATCCGCCTGCCTCCATCCACACGCCCAGATGGCACACCGGTCCTATGGTAGGACGTGGCACGAAGGGGAGCACCAGTGGAGCGGTGTGTGTTGAGTTAGTAAGGCGTTGACGTGGGCGAGCAGATGGGCCAGGTTGGGAACTAATTGCTGGGGCTCAGCAGTTCTGAAACTGACCAAGGAGGATGATTTCAGTTTTGGAGGCGTTCAGTGCCGCGTTGCTTACTCGGGAATATTACTGGATGAGGGCTTCAAGTGCGCATGCATCTTTGTTATTAGACACCCCCACCACACAATCATCTGCAAATGCCATCATCTTGACTGGGGTTTGGCCTGGCACATGGACCCCAGTGAGTTGGGCATTCACATTTCGCATTAGTGGGTCAAGGCTGAAGTTGTATAAGAGTGGGCTGAGGGGGTCCCCTTGTTGCAGGCCCCTTTGAGGGCGGACTACTTTCGTTAGGAAGCCTGGGCCACGCACTGCCATTGTCGCAGATTCTGTGAGCAGCATCACCCAGTTTATGAAGTGGGGGTAGGCGGAATTGATGTAGGCAGGCCCTAAGGTATTCCCAATTTACTCTATCATAGGCCTTTTGTTGGTCCAAGAATACAAGTGCCCCAGAGGCTATGGACTGGCATGCGTTAGCCACAGAGTGCACGTTATCCCAAATCGACCTTCCGGGGATGAAATTGAATTGTTCTGGGGAGATGGTGGCAGATGCTACAGTCCCTAAACGGTTAGCCATGATTTTGGTTAAAAATTTTGGTGTTTGTGTTTGTTAGAGAAATGGGGCGCCAGTTGGCTAAGTCAAGCTTATCCCCTTTCTTGAAGAGTGTGACAGTAAAGGCCTCATGTCCTACTGGTAGGAGGCGCGTTTCCAACAGGCTTTGGTTAAGTGAGGCTAGTAGCAATGGGGATATATATTTGAAATATTTTTTGTAGAACTCATATGGAATGCCATCTGGGCCTGGGTATTTTTGGTTTGGCGCACCGCGAATGGCTGTCAATAATTTGTTCGGAGTAACTAAATTCATTATTTCTGGGTATCAGAAAATGGTGCGGATATGAGCTCAGTTGAGAATTATGCCATTTCAGCTGGCTGAATTGGTTCAGCTCAGTATAACTCAGAGTAATATCTTTGCATTTTGATTGCCACTTCGGCTGGTGTGTCCACAATGGAATTATCTGATCTTCACACCTGT
Organism: Massospora cicadina; assembly: GCA_022478985.1. Taxonomy (NCBI): domain Eukaryota; kingdom Fungi; phylum Entomophthoromycota; class Entomophthoromycetes; order Entomophthorales; family Entomophthoraceae; genus Massospora; species Massospora cicadina. Next base: position 5,054 of record JAKSZP010013875.1, on the reverse strand, counting down.
GTGCAGGCCACGCTCTGGCGTGGTGCAAAATTTTTTTTAAAGAAGTATGCGGTGCACTTGTCGCCTTTAGTGATGCATGTGGCCCTGTATTGGACACAAACCCAATGTTTGTGTTGCCTTTCGAGTGTGTTGAGGTGGGCAGCTGCCTCCGCCCACTTCTGGCCCCATGCAGGGCTGTATCCTGTGGCTGGAATGTTGGGCTCCAAGTGGGCCAATTCCACCAGAGCGCGCGAGATAACTGCCAATGTGGCTCGTGAGCATCTGGAGGAGAGATGGCAATAGTGGCGGATGGTGTCCTCTTTGAAAGTTGCCCATGTGGAAATGGGGTCCGCACAAAATGGTGCAACAAACGATTTTGCCAAAGTTGCCTCTTCCACCCATGTGGAAGATCCTGGCGACGCAAGCTCGAGGGGGGGCGGATTTTGCACCAATGTGGGGCCTTTGCAACTGTGACAGGTAAGTGGTAGGTTATTGAGACCAGTCAGTGGTCGGAGAATTCCATTTTTGTTGTTTTGAAGTGGGAGATTTGGGGTTGGAATTTCGCCGGCGTTAGAATAAGGTTGATGCAGGTCATGGACCTTAATTGGCTGTTGTGGACGTGGGGACGCGTCATGTTTTTGAGCAGTGGGGCATGTCATGGCAGCGCATCCATTAACCCAAGGGTGGCTTTTAGAATGCGTAGTTCTATGTGACCCTGTGGGGTGTGGGGTGAGGGCGGCCACCAGTCCATTGGTGAGGTTAGCCAACAGTTCATGTCACCAACTAGGAAAGAATCAGGGGGTAGCGGGAGGGATTTGACTGACGAGAAAAATTCCTGATGCTCGTGTGCACTGTTTGGGGCGTAGATGTTAACAATTGCGTGCGCAATGTCAGCCCATGAGAAGGTGACAATGAGCACTCAGCCATTTAGGAATGTTTCTGAGGATGTGAATTTGAAAAATTATTTTTCTGAATTAGCACCCCACAGTGCTTCAACCAAAAGGATAGGGATGGGAGGAGCATTGTTTTCCAAGCTTTCTCGGAACCTTGTGGACAGTGGGACTCCTGGATGGCCAGGATATCCACAGGTAAATTGTGTTGTAAAAAACTCAGTTTCCTAGCCTGGGATGGGGAGGCCTTGAGTCCGGCGATATTCAGCATCCCTAGAGTGAAGGTTTCCCCCATTGCACCTTAGGTGTAAGGGGGTGGTCCCCTGGGCCCATCAGTCTCTTCAAGGTCCCCACGGGCTTTCACAGCAGCACAGGTGTTAGCAGCAATGCTATTGGGGTTTTTGTTAATTTTTGTGGAAAGAGTCGCGTTGGCTTTAGCCTTCGCTTTTTGTTTTCCCGATGTTGGACAAATTTTTTGCAGTACAGATAAGTTCAGTGCACCGTCGATTGGGTCAAAATTTTTTTTTCAGTTGGGATAGGTCCCAAGTCAGTTTTGACTGGAGCTTGGGTGCAGCAATTGGGTGAGATCAAATCTCTCATCAGATCCTCAGATTGAGTGGCCCACTCAGCATGGGATTCCCAACCTGATTGGGTGATGGATTCCCAAGTTGCTTCCACCGCGAAGGTCTCCATGTCCTCCTGGCGTTGTGAGTGTGGGATGGTGGTGGTGACCTTGGCCGCGGCCCTATGGGCCTGCTTGGCCTTCTTCCACTCCTGCGGGGAGATGGGCTTTACCAATAGGTAGCAGCCTTGTGCTCCCCATGGGAAAGCCTCCTTGGCGCTTGTGGCTGGTTCGTAGTGCACCTCTCCACTGGCCATGGCCACCTGAGGGGTGCTTTTTAATGTGACGCCCTCCTTGATGGGGCATGCATGCGCCTTATGGCCAAACGCATCACAGTGGGTGCAAATGGGGGGCACGCTGTCCACAGTTACCCGGAATGGGTGGGTGGTATGCCCTGCGATGTCGATAAAGGTGGAGTGTGGGATCTGGGTTAGGTCCTTCATGATCTCCTCAGTTGGGGTCAGAACTGCAATGGCTTTGCCGGTGCACAGGTGTGGCATCAGCGTGAAAAGTTGTATTTCAAAAGATTGTATTTTGCCATATATGGCGAGACCATCTTTCAGGTGTTGCTCCAAAATGTCACGTTTTACTGTAGTAGGCAAAAAGTCAAACGTGAGGAAAATTTGGTTTGATTTTGTCCATCTGGTGCATTTGGTTTCGACGACCTGTTGCCCTTCAGGGAGGTCGACCACTATGTGCACTGCTGCAGCCTCATCTGCTGCTATTTTGCTACTGAACCCTAGGTCCAGACAACCGTGCGACATGGAGTGAGGTGCAATGTACACTGCAGTTAGGAAAATTTTGTGAACATCTTCACAAAATTTTTCCCATAAGGCCATTTTTTGGATGTCCAAATACACATGGACTCCAAATTCCACCAACAAAAGTGGCTGGGAGTGTGTCATGTTGATGTACTGGTTGCATCGTGCTTGCCATGCGAGTATCTCTGGGGAAATTGTGACCGCCAGTTTTTTGAGATTTTTGTCTATTCCGCCAGATTCTCCGGGGCGTTTTCAAACGTTGGAGGCTGCGGGCCTTCCGCCTGCTCCTCTTGCCTTGCTTGCCCAACTGCTCCCAGACATGGGCGCAGACTAATCTCCTCTGTGAGATTATCAAACTAGATTTAGTCTTGAATTGAATAGGGTGCAAAAGTGTTTGCAACGAGAAAGAAAAGTTTGAAAAATATATTTTAATAAAGATTGATTGGGAAAATTGCTCCCATGTTTATTATAAAATTAAGTGGTTACGAGTGTAGCAAGGAACCAGCGATCATCATATTGACCATTCTAATTGTTCAATGGGGGAAACCCTGTGCAAAAAACCCTTTAGCGGGTACATACTGAATCACTGAGATTCAACAGTAGTGCTATCTACAGGGGGCCCATTAACCAATAACAAAATTATGAAAATTCAACTGCTGGCTATGTCACATCCAGGTTGTTTCAAAATGAAACCTGCACAAAACAATGGCCCTGGGGCCTACGAGGAGTTGATACTCAGGTTAGATACTGTGCTCAAAAAGCAGGATGAGTTGCTTCAGAAGGTTTACAGTGATAAGTTGCCGCCATTTGATTGTGAAGGAAATATTCATGGGTTCTTTCGCCACTTTGAGTTTGCAATTGATGGTACTTCAGATCGATGGAGGGCAAAGCTGTTACTCTCCTCTTTAGACGTTGAAAGTGCTGATCAAGTCATTTGTTACCTCTCAGCTAGTTCCATTTCATACCATGAAGTTAAGGAGACAGTGCTGCGATTGTTTGGCGGAACTGCAAAAAGGATGCAGTGGAAAACTGAGTTCTTGACCATTGGGTTTCAGTGAAATGAGACCCTCACCACATTCACTGACCAATTTACTACAGAAGCACATGTGCTGATTGGAGCAGGCATTCTATCCAAAGTTGATGTGTGTATAGCCATGGCCTCAGCGGTGAAGCCATACCCTGAGCTTTACAATGTCATAGCTCCGTTGTTAGAGCCTGACGTACCTCTTCTTAAACTTGTTCAGTTTGTACATCGATTATCTGTAAATTTTACTCCACTCAATACCAAGCAAATCCGCACTGTCGCAGTTGTTCACCCATAATTATGTGGGAAGAGATAACTGGTCAAAAAGAATCCCATCAGGATACTCTCCTCCGTCCAATGGGCGTTCTGTGATTTCTGATCAACATTGAACCAACTACCAATATGGGCCTAACTACGCTGACAGGGGGTGGTCATTATACTGTTGGGGGTCTGGTTATGTTGATCCTTTTCAAAATCATCTACCAAATGAACCAACTTATCCCAAACATGGCCGTAGGTCTTATGGAGCAAGTTGCTTTTATTGTGGTCATACTGGACACATGGAATGATGGTGTCCCAACCAATGGATCCCTCCCTTGCAATGAGAGCAAGGCTATCAGGGAAAAGCATGAGCGGAATAAAGAAGGAACTATCTACTTCCGCTACCTTGAACTTACATGTCCCACCTGAGTCTACTGTGTTAAATATAGCTGAAGCTTATCAGTATGATGATACATTCCTCTACCACCCGCCAGTTGGAGGAGTAAATGTGCTGACCCTAAGCGCATGTTGAAGAAATGACGGACAAAAACTCTCTGGATCAACTGAAGCTTTATGCTTGTCAAATGTTTAACCAAAATCTGTTAGATCAGCTAGAACTGGTCACAGATGCTCAGTCCCTGAGGAGAATAGACGTCGCCCTCCCAGTGGATACTATTGTAACCAGATACCCTAAAATCGGTGCAGGTATTATGAGTTTCCTGGGAAACCATGAATCCTTAAGTGTAAACATAGTGAATAGCCAGGATGCATCTTACTCAGAATGCACTTACTGTGACATTGTGTTTGGGAATTTATATGAACACATTATCCAGCTTACAAATTATCTAAGCTTCAATTAATTTAAGATAATTGGTTTATTTATTTAATTTAGCTTATTGATTAAGCCTTGAGATGTTGATTGATTATTCCGTCTCATTGGCAATAATCACCAATTAAATGGTTAATCATAATTCTCATAGGATCATATCCAATGATAATTACAGTTACAATTTTGTTGGGGATTGTTGCCAATAATTTGGAGATGAGTAAATTGGCTCAAAATAGGTAATTACTCATGGGAAATTGTCAGGTTTGGTAACTGACATGTGGGCTGATAGAAATAGCAATTTAATTACGCTATTCCTCATAGATATCAGCTGGAATATTTCCCAAAATTGAACCAATATCTCTTTTCTGTCAGCTAGGCGTGCCAAGATCATCATAGATATCCCTTTTCATCAGCTAGGCGTGCTGAGACCTCATAGATATCCCTTTTCATCAGCTAGGCATGTCGAGTTTCTTGTGGTTACCACAAATACCCCTAACACATGTCCTTCATCATTTTACCCTATAAATATTCCATCACTTCAATAATAATAAACACCTTAGTACTGTGAATACCTTATTATTTTAAATTGTGTATTGTTTACTTCAAAGTGAAGTTGTGAAGAAGTCTTCCTGTCTAAGCATCAATGCCAGAGTGAGGCCAAAGTCACTTAAATCCTTATATTTTGCCA
>JAKSZP010013874.1:0-35849 GCA_022478985.1 Massospora cicadina | reverse complement strand
TTCTTTTATATAAAATTAATATTTTTCAAGTGAGCAATTATACTTTATTCAGTTTCTGTTTTCCCTCATAGAAGATGCAACTGACCTTCAGGGCTGTGATGTCCTTCCCTAAATAGTACACTGCGAGTTCGATGGCCATTGAAACAGGGCCACATTCAGATCAAACGCCACTCAATCCAAAACAATGTACAGATCAAGTGCCTCCTGATCTGTTACATCACCCCCCTGTAAAGACCAGAACTCCCGGACCTTCTCTGGGCATTGTGCACAGTCCTCCTTCATCTGCCACATCACCTCCTCCACTGGATGGCCCTTCCACTTCACCAGCAGTTGCTGCTGGCCTCTCACCCACTTAACATCCAGTATCCGTTCCACCTCATATTCTGGCACCTCACCCTCCCTAGGATTCAGCGGTCTCAGATGCTCCAGACCCACTCCCCTGAATGCCTGTAGCTGGGAAGCATGAATCACCGGATGGGCTCTGGAACCTACTGGCAAACTCAACTCAAAAGTGACCTGATTAATGGCTTGGACAATCTGGTGCAGGCCCAAAAACTTTGGACCCAGCTTTTGACCCTTGACCAGGATGGCATAGTTCTTGGCCACCACCAATACCCAGTCCCCCAGGCTCAAACGTTGGTCCAGCACCCTTCAACAATCTGCCTGTCACTTATGTCAAGATACCACCTGCTCCAAGTTCCCTCATAACTTCTTTCTGATATCCAACATGGTGCGCCACATCTCATCTGCCCCCTGACATATGCCACCCACGGATCCCCGTTTGATCTAGGGTTGAGCCCATGATTTTCAAAAATGGCGACATTCCAGTTGAGGACTGAGAGTGATTGTTGTAAGTGAACTGGGCCAGCTGAACCCATGAAACTCAGTCATCCTTTCGATCAGACACATAACACTGAAGTTACTGTTTGAGTATCTTATTCACCCTCTCCGTTTGTCCATCAGATTGTGGATGGTATGCCAAGGACTGATCAGGCCTGATTTCCAAATTTTCCAGTAGACTTGACCAGATTTTCAAAACAAATTGTGGCCCCCAGTCTGAAATGATCTCCTCAGGTAATCCATGTCAGAAGAACACCTCATCGACTAAAATCCTCACCACTCTCTTTGCCAAAAAAACTCCCAGTACATAGGAAGAACTCAGCATATTTGATAAGTCTATCTACAACCACCATAGCCGCATCCTTCCCCTGCATTTTTGGGAGTCCCACTATGAAATTGACACTAATCAAACTCCAAGGGGCTTGTGGTATTGGTAGCAGATTCAACTTACCCAATGGTGGTTTTCTCGATGGCTTTGACTTTGCACATACCAAACACTCCCACACATATTTCTGGACACCCTTACAAAGGCCTAGCCACAATTACTCCCACTGCACCAATTTTATCATCTTCACCACTCCTGGGTGACCCACCAGCGGATGATAATGAGAAGCATATTACCTCCCATCGTAATGATGGGTTAGACACTCATATGCGCAACTTGTGGTATAGCACCCCAACCCTCTTTATGAAATCTGCATGGTACCGGTGTGGCTGCCCCTCCGTCATCTCAGCTTTCAGCCTCCAGGAGAATTCCGCGCTCTTCTGCTTCTGGAAAACTTCCTCCCCCAACACACTTCCTCTATCCTCAATCATCAAAAATTGGTCCAGTTGGAACATCATAGCTGTGTTGAACTCCTCCACTTCCTCCTTCTCATACACAAAAGCCTTATCTCAACTCAACCAATCTTCCAGGACATTTAAAGCTCCAGGTCTGTACTCCACCTAGAAATTATAGCGGACCAGCTCCACATGCCATCTGGGCTGCCGCTGGTTCATCTTTCTGGGTTCACAATAGTACTCCAAGGTTTTGTGATCTGTCCAGCCAAAAAAAGGATGCCAGGCATAGAGCAGGTGATGTTGCCATTCATGCAAGGCTGCCATCACTATCAACAGTTCCTTATCATATATCAGCTAGTTTGTTTCCGTGAGGAGCAACTTACGGCTGAAGTAACACATGGGATGTTCCAACCCATCTTCCCCTTACTGAAGAAGCACCACCCCACAGCGTAATTTGAAGCATCCATGTTGACCACAAATGGTTTCCTGGGGTCCGGATGGGCCAGTACAGGTTTAGTAAGTAACTTACCCTTCAATGATTTGAATGCCCTTGCTTCTTCCTTTCCCATATGAACTGAACGACTTGGGTTAAGCGTATGAGCGGTAAGGCCATCTGGGAAAGATTCTTCAAAAACTGACAAAGTTGGTTCAATGTTCCCAAAAAACTTTGCACCCCCATCTTATCCATGAGGGCTTTCCATGCATGCACTTCCCAGAGCTTATCCAGACATACTCCTAATCCGTTCTGGAATACCACATTGCTGAGGAACATTACCGAGCTTTGGTTGAACTCGCACTTGGAGGGCTTCAACCTTAAATCCATATGGCCAATCACCCCAAAACTTCCTGGACATCTTGTACATACTCCTCCTGGGACCGCGAGAATACTAGAATATCATCCATATAAGCAGTGCAGCATCGACCAATCATCCCTCCAAGGACATGGTTGATCATCCGCTGGAACACCTCCGGGGCATTCCTCAGCCTGAATGGTATCATGCGATATTGGTACACCCCTAGGTGGCACTTGAATGCTGAGTATTGCTGGTGCTCTGGTCTTACCAGTATCTGATTAAACGCGTATGCAAGGTCAAACTTTGTAAACATCATGCATCCAGTAACTATCATAAAAATATCCTCCAACTGGGGCATAGGATATGGATCAGGCTCCGTGACCATGTTTAAGCGTAAATCCACACTTGGGCGTAATTTGCCACTCGCTTTTGGCACTAGCAATACAGGAGACACCACAAGAGATATGGAAGGCTCAATTAAACCTTTGTCCAACATCGACTCCACATGGCCCTCCAATGCTTCTCTGGCCCATTCATTATGAGCATATACTGGGCATCCCCTGGGAAGCTCTGACCCCTCCTTGAACCGGAATGAAAATGTGAAAGAGCCCACAGGGGAAAAAGGTGAGTTTCCGATGGGACCAAATACATCAACAAAGTCACTATATTTGGCTGGTAACTCTGCCTCTTGCATCCCTCCTAAGCTCCTGCATCCGCTTGGGATGTTGCCCCTGACCTCCATCTGCCACATCATCTGAGGTCCAATCTGAAGTGACAAGGTAATCGTCTTATGCAGCAAATCAATTCATGACTGGAAATGATGTCATCATTGCATCCTCAGCACCACGGGATGGGCTTGATTCCTGATTGCACAGTAACCCTCTGTCAGGTTTCCCCCAGATGCACTTGCTGGTGCTACACACTGGGGGAACCCAACAAGTAGGCTGACTGCAAGTTGCTAGAATCAGCAAGAGGACAGGGGCGTCTCCTGATGTGACAATGGATGAGACTTAAGATTTAGAATACTTTATACTTGAATAAAAATAAGATAAAATAAATCCTATTAATGAAAGTGCTTTATTAAACTAATATTCAGGGATTTTTATAGGGTATGTGGGGACACAGTGCCTCAAGGATTGTCGTGGCCCCATCCAAGTAGGGTTTCTCCTGGCCTTCTGGATTGCCCACTGTTCTGATCCTTACTCAGATCTCGCCGCCCTTGTGACCAGATCAAGTGATATCCCAGGTCACATGTTAAAGGAATGGGTTGTAACATTTACTCAAATTCATAGTAATTTATAAAAAGCCCCAAATTTGGTATATTTGCTAATACTATAAATGTGAACCTTTTTTCTGAATCTATATAAGCTTTTTAGGATATACGCCCCTTGAATGGGGGTATCAATCCTTCCAATAAACAAGTGTTTCACCTAACCCAGGAAAATCCCGCACCTCCTTCAACCAAAATGGGTTCTGACGAAAAACAATCTGGGGCTCCAAAAGCCACAATGGGGCTCATCTTGACACATTGACAAATACTACCTCAGGACCCCTTCTCATTTCCATCTTCAAAAGTTCTGCTAAGGAGAACTCCACATAATTTTCCTTGGCCCCTATATCCACCAAGGCCAGCACCTTCTCTGTCTGATCATGTGAGTATAGCTCCATTGGAATAAATTACCTAGGATAAAGTGAAGAAGTAGGTTTAATGTTTCAAACATTCTCAGATTGCAAATTTGCAGGTAAGGTAGGTATGGGACTATAACTTTTCACAGGTCCATAGCCTGTTCTTCCCAACTCCTCACTGCTTTCCTGGCAGAATCTTCCATGGATCTCCAAAGTTTCAGGGAGATCCCCACCAACCTCCTTGTCCTCTGCTGGCCACAATGGGTGACTGGATCCTTCCCAGGGACATCGAATCCTCTTGTCAGTTATGCGCCAAAGCCAATTGTTTTTCACCTGCACTACAAATGCAATTTCCTCCACCAATGAACCCTGAACTTTAACAGCCCTCATGGTGGCCAACAAGTCTGCTTGCAACCCTTGTCTGAACATTCGTGATGATTGCAAATCTGAGACTCTCAATGCTTTTGTCAATGGGAAGAAAATCTGCCCATACTTTTCCACTGATCCTCAGCCCTGACATACTGTCAAATAAAGCTGACCATGCTACATCCTGCACCTCATCTGGACAGGCCGCCCAGTCAATCCAGTCAACACACTCATCCATGGATCCAGGAAGGCGACCTTGCTCCTAAACAAACTCTTGCACCCACCTGGCAAGCTCTGGAGGTAGTGCCTCAACAATTTGCATGATCTGTAACAAGAAAGGGATCTCCCCACCCGTTGCTTGATCCAAACACGCTTGAAAATGGATCTGCGGCACCACTTGGTGGATTTTGGTCAAAGTTTCCATGGGCAAAGACGCCTGACCTTTTGGAGATGTAGGACCCTTCTGGCATTCCTCCATCTTAATGGGTCTCATACCACACACTCAAAATACTTCTCTTATTATGAATGTAAGTGAGAACCTCACCAACACCACTGTCAACACATGGCGGTACCATTACTCCCCTCCCAGAGACACCACCTCTTCTTGGAGCCCCCACAAGACTGACAGAAAAGTATATGAGTTGCGTCTAATTTAATGGGCGGGTTTGTGCCAATATGCAACAAAAGAATTGGGCAGTAAGAGCTATGTTACTGACCATACTAGGTACAGGCCTTCAGAAGCTCATCCCCAAACCCGGCTGCCATGTCTTGTCATTGCCATGTATTCTCAAACCACTGTTCCATGACGCTGCACATCAACAGCAGAGTCTGGGACCAGGAAAGGGCTGAGAACAATGTCAACGCCACACTGAGCTCACTGGTTGAACTCATAGTTTTGATCCGATCCACTTATAATTCTTTTAAATAAAATTAATATTTTTCAAGTGAGCAAATATCCTTTATTCAGTTTCTGTTTTATACTTGTATAAGACACAACTGCCCTTCAGAGCTGCGACATCCTCCACTAAATAGTGCACTGCAAGTTTGATGCCCGTTGAATCAGGGCTACTTTCAGATCAAACGCCACTCAATCTGAAACAATGTATGGATCAGGTGCCTACTGATCTGTTGCACTTCCATGGCTGCTTCAAAAAATGTATAATATTGAAGCAATCTTACTCTCGCCAGAGGTGAACTTATCCTTCAAGGGACATTTAAATCGGCACTGTTCAAGCTCTTAAGCCTCAGTAAAGCGCTTGCTAGTTGTTGTTCAAGGGCAATTAGCTGGGGTAAAAAAGCAGAGAAGAGGTTGCAAGGGTGACTCATTCTAACACCCTCCTTTTTTGATAATTAATTGTGTTGTACTACCCCTGTAGTGAGTACCAATTGTTAGATTTTTTTTGGGGGGGGGGGTTTAAGCTTCTGGTGCATTAAGGCCTAAAATCCAACAAATATGGGATTTAAGCCACTTATAATAATAAAAACTAATAAATACTAAAAAGTTTAAGTTTTATATCTTTTATTAGCGATAATGGTTGGTCAAGAAATGTACCCTCTTAATAAGTCAATAAATAGTATTTAAATTAGTGAGGCTCAAAGTTCAGATGGTTTAAGAATTTTGAATTAGGAAATGTTGTGATCTAACCTATTGAATCTCATAATAATCACCATTTTTTGAAGAGACAACCAATAGAAATTCAATTTTTTGGTTATGACCATAAGGTAACGATTTAATCAAATTTACCAAACATTGGGCATGAAAATATTTTTACCTGGCAATACCCTTCTGACCCTATAAAGGGGCCAGCCTCCACAGGTTAGGTTGCACTAAATTAGTGGTGTCCTGAGGAAAGAGCCTCTTTGGGCTCTCCTTAATTCACTGCATAGTAAGCACAATTTGATACCAGACTTCATGTTATGAGACCAAATAGTATTACTAAATTTACTGCCCCAAATCAAAGGATTCTACTGAGAATCAGCCAGGGTATTTAGGCTAATTTTATCCTCATTTTCCTCCTTACTTCATACTGAAACAATCTTTCTTATTTAAATGGACTTGTATGTGTCTAATAATTATAACACACCCAATATTGCTTAAACAAAGAATTTAGAATCATAGCCTAACACACCTACGTCACTAGGAGCATACATATCCTTATTGCTGCAGTTTTAGTACTATAGTGTTGTCTGCTCTGGCCATCGTATCAACTGATGATAGCTACAAGTTACTTATTAGCAGACATTTTGTTAGAAAATATAGCTCCAAGTCAATTTTAGACAATGATAATTTATATTTTGGGATGAAAATTCTAGCTATATTATTAAGAAGGAAACCTGGGAAAAGCCTCGTCCTTCCTCAATTGTTATGCTTGATTTTAGAATATCTTAGTTACTGCCATACTGGAATAGTTGCCACCATACCAAGTAATTGCCAACCCAAATTGATGACTCTTCTAAATTACCACTATGAGCAAAGCAGAGCCTAACTATTGCACCAAGCCACCAACCCCTATATGAATAGATAATAATTTATTACTTTCTGAGGGATATCTGGTAAAATTCAGCACCCAATTTGACAATCCAGATAGTATTTGTTAAAGCGCCTATTACTATTCATCCCAATGATGAAAAAAATAGGGGCTATCAACTAACCTATTGGCATATCCTATACAAGTCAAATGTCATTAATTAATTACTAGCGCTTATGTGCTACTCATAGGTAGCAAAATAAAAATAAGATAACATTGAGCCGCTTTTCTAGGATTAAACAGTCAGAGATTAATGAATTAGTACAAAAATCCTCTGTCCTGAATTTTCAATTCATTTTTGTTATAAGCTAGTACCCAAGCTTTCTTTCCGCTGGGTGTAACTTTCTGAGCAAAATCTTATGAAAAAAAGAAAATCTCGATCACCCACCATAATTTTGCTCCAATGTCCTCAGATTCCATGCCAGCTGCCTCAGTGTGGAGCATCAGCAAAACTCCACCACCGTTTTTCATCCAACAGGAAAATGAATGTGGACTGGCTTGCCCAGTAATACCAAACCCCTGGGATGATTCATTACTCTCAAGGATCTTGACGCCCACCTTTCTCATACCCAAGTGGTGCCTTATTGCCCCCCGGTGCTCCCCTGAAGCAACATGCATTTCAGCCTTAGGGTCAATTATTGGAAAATTTTCCCTTGCCATGACCAAGCCATTATTAAAATGGCTCAGGCAGTTATGACACCCACCAGATTTATTGACTCTGCCCCTATATGGGTCATTTTGATCTCAGCTTCACCTATGAAGCCAATGTCACCACTGCGGCAACTGTGCCCCTAGTTTTCCAGGGTACCCCTCTCCCCACAATTCAGACCCAGCTCCCAACGGATACCACTTTGGTGATTTAGTTCTCTGGTTTGCCCACCAACCTTCCCCCTGAGGTGCTCCACCAGGAGCTGATGGAAGGTTTGGCAGCCTATGGCTCCAACCCCATCTTACAATTTGTGGTACCAAATGGGGCTATACGCTTCTCTGGGCCACAGGCATATGTCACAATCAGCCCTGAATCTAATAAAAATTGTTTTACCAATTCCCCCTTGCGCCGTCATCCCCTCTGCCCCTGACCATCCGTTCTGGGACCATGTCAAGGGCAGGTGGACGATATGTCCATCCTGTTTTAAGTTGGACCACTCAAAACGTAAATGACCACCCATAGCTGCTTCTGACAGCTCTGATTTTTGTCCTCCAGATTTTAATCCTCCACTCACCCTGTTCCAGCTTTAGTATGGGGTACAATCCTACCTCTCCCTCCCCCAAAGCCTGTTGCTGCAGCTGTGTGCAACTGCCACCAATCAGCCTCCTCCTCTCCCCAGTGCTACAAATGCTCCCTCCAATCAAGAACAGAATTGGACCCCAGTTCGCTCCCATGCATCCTCCAATGAACTAACCAAACCTCATGAATATGCCAATTACCCAATTAAATTCAACCAAAATATTTGGGATCTATTAACTGAAATTGATGAGTACAGGAGTATTATTAAAGACTGCACTATCCAACTCGAGCAGTTTGTGTTTACTGACCACGACGCTATGCTACCACCTCATTTATATACCCCCAGCAAAACACCAAAACGTTCCGCAGTGACCACAAGCTAGCTGTTGAAGCAACGACTATGACAGATTGTCATTCTCTCTGCAATGCTGCCTCTGAATCAGCGGTGATGCTCGCAGGAGGAAACCCTCCTCCCATTATCCCCTCCACCACCAATATTCTCCAAAAGAAGATGTTGACCAAATCTCACAAATCCGCCAAAAATGTCATCCAGCATGTAGCAGTGGTAGCACGGAAACCCAAATCCAAGCTTACCCACACCAATATTGCCACATTATAAAGCTCCTCAATGCACTCATGAAAGCCAAAACAGCTTTGACCAGTTATATCAAAACTCTTATATACAACCACTGTCTTCCTGCCACCCCAATCATCAAGTATTTATCTCCGCATCCTGCTGACGCCCCAACGCCTCTGCTCTCCACCATCGCCCATGCCTTACTTTGGGGTGAAGTAGATGCTGAAGATGAGCCCCCTGATCCCCCTCCCATTCCGCCATGATGGGATAAGCGGTTCCCACTGTCCCACCTGGTTGGTTGTGTTTGCGTTTTGTGTGTCATCCACTCCTTTTGGGCGGTTTATTCATTTTGTTTTGTGAATTAATTGTTAGCTTTTTGAGTCTCATTAATGTCTGTCCGCTGGTTGGCTACCCTGGTTAAATAAAATAAAAGCTAGTACTTGAGGAAGGAATAAGGAAAAGCGGTTTTTGCTACACTGCATAACCTTGGTAGAATAGGTGCTTTGCAATGACAATACTAAGCCTTTAGGGATAGGGAACATTATTGGAAGAGGTCCTTTAAATTTCTAGAGAGTTTAGATACTATTATCTATACCCTTAAACAGTAACAAAGGTATAATGTCTACTAGGCGCGTTCCTGGTTCCTCATGTGATATCCTCTGTGCACTAGCCTGAAGGCCATGCCTTCCCAATAATTGAAATGGCCCCCGCATAAATTTTTCTTCAATGTTTGGTCCAGTGGGGGAAATGTTTAAATTGAGTTTGGTTAAACATATGGTAACAATTCTACCAATAACACTTTAATACCTTATATACAGTGCCGCTACTCTTGTCCTGCTGCCTAAGTTTTTGATAGAGTGATTCCAATCAATCCACTGTCAAATATTCTGCCATATTTCTTCACCTGAATTCTAATCTTTTAGTAACTAATTCATTAATATGATAAAGACTTTTTGGTGGATCATTTCCTATTGGTTTGTCAGCCAAATATCTAGTTCCCAATCCAACCTGTTTCATCAACCAAAAACTACCATCATTTACAGCAAATCCATCGTGAGCTAACCTGCCCATCAAAAGTTAAAATATGTATCCAACTTTTAACAGGTGACCATCAAGGTGTAACAAACGTTGACTAAACAACCTTCAGGTTTTAGACGCGTTTATCCACAGCTTATAAGTAAACCATAAAAAAACGCTAAAAGCTTTAGGGTTGCATGGAAGGCTACACCCTAGAGGCTTAAGTATAGATTGAAAGAATCAGGTATTGAAAATGGGGAAAAACTTGAAAATTTAAGACTTGGCATCAATTTTTATCAGAAGGACACTGGTTCTGCACGCCAGATCTGTCAGAACTAGAAGTACACAACAATACTACAGCGGATTTGGGGGATATATATTTGGTAGGGGCTTCGCTTTCATCCAATAAATGATCTGCTTTTTAATTTACTGTCTTCATAAAGTTGTACCAGTTTAAATGCAGACACTACTTGTGCCAATTTCACCCAGTTGCAAACCAAATGAAACATCAGGCGCTTCTTAAATCGTGGTCATAGATGGCAAAAGATCTCAAATTATTTCTTAATCATGATAGAGCTCAATTCTATTAATCATCTGGTAATCCCATTGAATCTCTTTTTGAGAACTGCGTAAAGATACTGGTCAGACCACCACTGTGCAGTCCAAACTCTTCTAATGATTCATGAATGTAAACTCCCTTTTTTAGCTATTGATTAAAAATATGATTAAGCTTAATTTTGATGCATTTTCAACAAAATAGGCTAATTCTGTATTTGGCTAAAATTTTAACACTCACCATGCTCTGGTTATATCAAACTTAGGCTTCATGGGTATTGACTGTTAGTTTTGAAATTTTTACAAATTAAATTTTCATATTGTTCTACAGGTATATTGACTTCTAAAAAGTGCCTATAATCACCTGATTTCCAGAGGATATCATGATGCTTTGACTAAGGGTGTAAAGGTATTTTCTTTAACTTGTAGATTTTTGTAGGTAGAGCTCTAGTCCTTTATAAATTAGCGGTAAAGGATGGGGAAAAGTCCAACTTATTACCCGGCTTCAATGAGAGGTACATATATGTTCTTTTGGTGTTAAATGAGATGTAAGATAAAGGGGATCTCTTAAAATAAAATTTTAAACGTTTCATCCGCCATATTGATGTGGCACACAGTGCCACACAATGATGCACCTATCAATGTATCAAAATGATAGTTTAGTAGCACAATTATGGGTGTTTTACCAGCAACTAATTCAAAACAAAAATATGGCAAGTTGTGCATTACTTAATAAAATCACACTCCAGCCAGTAGTTCAATATGCTTTACAAAGCTTGACATCCAGTTTTAGCAAAAAAACTTTTTCTTCATACTGATAGACACGATAATGAACGCTGCTCTGGTGTCTATGATGGATTAAATTTTGATTTTTGCAGCAAAAATGTCACAGTAGGTCATTAGAAAAAGTCAAAAGCATTTGTTCAATATATGATGTCCCAGAATCTTTTAAGTCCAAGAATTGATAATACCACTTCCTTTTTAAAGGCATTCCTTGGTTATAATATCTAAGGGATAACCACATTTTCGCCTTATAAAGTGGTCCTTTGGAAGGTTTAATTTCTGCTTGACATTAGTTTTAATCTAAATATATAAATTATAATGGAATTAAACGACTTCAAAATGTCAACCCTCCATAAAACCCAATGTTCTTAGCCCCACATCCTACTGCTCCATTATGAGGAAGCGGCAAAACCCCCTAGCATTTTCCGCCTAATGAGAAAACACAAAGACTGGATCATCCTTTCCACCCACCTCAAATTGATATGTTTCTCCCAACGATATCACCCTCCATATCGCAGAATTATGAGAAGTAACCTCGGTCCCATTGTGCTCCCCCAAAGCAATATATAGTTTGGCCTTTGGATTTAATATGTAAAATTGTTCTCTTTGACGAAAAATTATTGAGTTAGACCAGGCACTTGGGCACCCTTTGGGCTTTATTTATTTTTGTCCCTATAAGAGGTATTTTAGCCTATGTTTCACATAAAACTAATTCTGCAATTACAGAAGTCATTCCCTGATGTTCCACTGCACCCCTCTCTCCACCACTTGTATAAGGTTGACTGCTGATACAATCTTGTGATTCAGTTTGCCGGCCTTCCCACCCACCTCCCACCCATTATTTTATATGAAAATTAATTGATGTTATTTCAGTATATGGAATTAACCCAATTCAGCAATATGTGTTTCCAAAGTAGTCATCTGACTTGCAAGCCCTCACGCTTTCATGACTATATTCACAGCTTCAACTAAAATTACCATTGCAATTCCTCCACATACTATTATTTCTCCTGTCCCTGATTATCCATTCTGGGATTGAGTAGATAAAGAGCATACCATCTGGCTCATCTGTTTTATTTTTGGACAAAAAACGACTTTTTTCTGCATTTCCTGATCTACGGCCCACACACCCAACTCCTTCCATAATGATCCCATCACTGACCCTACAACTTTCTTAAAATGTAGAATAAGATTCCCTCCTTCTTCCCTTTAAGACGGTTGCTTCAGCTACTAGTGTTTCAACCAATAAAGAGCTAATCACCAAGCCCCCTCTTCTGTTCCAATAATTCCAAAGTTTTTGGTCCCCAGTTAATTTAAAAAACTAACCCAGCTACCTACCACATCCCTCCCATTTGTTTTCAAGGCAATCATTTTTTACCAAAATGTCTGAGATTTTTGTAAAGGAGATAAATTATATGTCAATACGGTACTGATTCACTTGAAGCCCCTAGCCTTAAAGTGTACTTTAATGCTGAATGAGGCCCAGTTCCCATCACAGCATTATGCGGCTCTTGCTGATGTTAGACCATACAAATTGATCACTGACTCATCAAAGAAGTTGTGACTCCCCTGAGTCGCCCCCTCCAAATGGACGTTGCAAAAATCAGTTGCAGTCTTGGCTAAGGGCCTATACCCTCTTGTCCTCTCCACCATGCCCCACACATAAAAACACCTTTGCTTTCATCATCTTGGTAATAAATTGAAATAAAGATTTGTGTCAGTTCAAAGTTTGGCCTGAAAACCTGAATTACTAGAAACAATATTGACACCTTTAGAGCCCTACCCAAAGTTTTCCTTAGAGCTGAGAAAACCCTTTTCAGATATTATCACACTCATCATAGCAATGATCTAGAAACATCAGTTTGCTATTTTGACCCTATTTCAATGACGCACCTATGAGCATGATCTCAGATTTATGCTGAACTATGTCCATTAAAATGAGAATGCTGAGGCTCCCAATCCCTCTTCTTACTCCTCCATGGATGGCTAGTGATATTACTTCGAACTTAGTGGTTAATTTAAGTTTCTGAGTAGGACTTTTCTCTCTTGTTGCAATCTCTTTTGCAACTTATTCAATTCAAGTCTGATTCTAGTTTGATAATCTCACAGAGGAGATTAGTCTGCGCCCATGTCAGGGAGCAGCTGGGCAAGTAAGGTAAGAGGAGCAGGTGGTAGGCCCGCGGCCTCAAACGTTTAAAACGCCCCAAAAACCAGCGGAATAGAAAAAAATAGAAAGCTGGCGATCACTATTTCCCCAGAAATCCTCACATGGCAAGCGCGATGCAACCAGTTAATCAACACGCCGCACTCCCAACCACTCTTGTTGGTGGAATACAGAGTATGTGTGTTTCTGGACATCCAACAAACAGCTCTATGGGAAAATTTTGTGGGGATGTGCACAATTTTTTCCCAACTGCGGTGTATGTCACACCTCACTCCATGTCATGCAGTTGGCTGGACCTCAGTTTCAAAAACAAGGAGGCAGCAGACGAAGCTGCTGCAGTGTGCATAGTGATTGACCTCCCCAATGGGCAATGGGTCATCGAAACCAAATGCACCAGATGGACAAAATACAACCAAATTTTCCTCACGTTTGACTTTTTGCCTACTATGGTAAAACATGCCATTTTGGAGCAGCACCTGAAAGATGGTCTCACCATATATGGCGAAATACAATCTTTCAAAATGCAATGCTTTATGCTGATGCCACACCTGTGCACTGGCAAAGCCATCACAGTTCTGACCTCAACCGAGGAGATCATGAAGGACCTAACCCATATCCCATACTCCACATATATCAATATTGAAGGGCATATCACCCACCCTTTCCGGGTAACCGTGGACAGCGCGCCCCCCATCTACACCCACTGTGACGCATTTGGCCATAAGGCACATGCATGCCCCACCAAGGAGGGCTTCACATTCCAAGAGCACCCCTCAGCAGCCATGGCCAGCAGAGAGGCGTATTATGAACCAACCGCAAGCACCAAAGAGGCTTTCCCGTGGGGAGCACAAGGCTGCTACCTACTGGTAAAACCTATTTCCCTGCAAAAGCGGAAGAAGCACAAGCAGGACCGCAGGGCCGCGGCCAAGGAAGCGGCCAAAGTCACCACCACTATCCCACACTCCCAACGCCAGGAGGACATCGAAACCTTCGCGGCAGAAGCAACTTGGGAATCCCTCAACCAATCAGATTGGGAAGCCCATGCCAATTGGGCCACCTAATCTAAGGATCTGATGGGTGACTTGATCTCACCCGATCTTTGCAACCAAGCTCCAGTTGAAACCAACTTGGGGTCCAACCTACCTGAAAATTTTTTTTGACCTGATTGTTGGTGCACCGAACTCATCTGTACTGCAAAAAATTTGTTCAACGTCAGGAAACAAAAAGTGAAGGCAAAAGTTAACGCGAACCTTTCTGCTAAAATTAACAAAACTACTGATAGCGTTGCTGCAAACATCCGCGCTGCTGTGAAGGCCCATGGGGATCTAGAGGAGGCTTTTGGGCCTGGGTGCCCACCCCCTCGCACCTAAGGTGTGATGGGGGAAAACTTCACTTTAGGGACGTTAAATATCGCCGGACTCAAGGCCTCGCTGTCCCAGGCTAAAAAAATGAGTTTTACAAAAAAATTTACCCGTGGATATCCTGGCCATCCAGGAGTCCCACTGTCCATGAGGTTCTAAGGATGCTTTGAAAACCATGCTCCTCCCATCCCTAATATTTTGGTTAGAGCACTGTGGGGTGCTAGTTTGGAAAAACAATTTTTTCAAGTTTTTATTGTCAGAATCCTTCCTCAATGGCCAAGTCCTCGTTGTCACTTTCTTGTGGGCTGATGTGGCGCATGCTATCATCAACATCTATGCCCCAATCTGTGCACAAGAGCATCGGGAATTTTTCTCATCAGTCAAATACCTCCCGTTACCCCTCAGACCCTTTCATAGTCAGCGACATGAACTGTTGGCTAAACACACCCATGGACCGTTGGCCTTCCTCCTCCCATGCCCCCCAGGGTCACGTAGAACTTTGCGTCTTAAAGGCCACCCTTGAATTAATGGATGCGCTGCTGCAGCAAGCCCCTCTGCTTGAAAACATGACGTGCCCCCACATTACAATGGCCAATTAAGGTCCATGACCCGCATTGACCTTATCCTTATGCCAGAAAGATTCTAACCCCATATTTCCCACTTTAAAACAGCAAAAATTGAATTCTCTGACCACCGACTGGTCTCAATAACCTACCACCTACCTTTCACAGTGGCTAAGGCCCCACTTTGGTGCAAACTCCGCCCTCCTGAACTTGCATCACCAAGATTTTCCACTTGGGTGGAATAATCAACTTTGGCAAAAGAGTTTGTTACACCATTTTGCGCGGACCCCATCTCCACATGGTCAACCTTCAAAGAGGATACCATCCGCCACTCTCACCACCTCACCTCCTGGCGCTCACAAGCCACATCGGCCATGATTTCGCACACTCTGGCAGAGTTGGCACACCTGGAGTCCAACATCCCAGCTAAAGGCTACAGCCCTGCATGGGGTGGAAGTGGGCGGAAGCATCTGCCCACCTCAATGCGCTCGAAAGGCAACACAAACATTGGGTTTGTGTTCAGTACAGGGCCATACGCATTACAGAGGGTGACAAGTGCACCACATATTTTTTTAAAAATTTCGCACCACGCCAGAGCGTGGCCTGCAAACAGGTGTGAAGATTGGATGATTCTGCTGCAGATACGCCAGCCAAAGTGGCAATCAAAATACAAAAGTATTACTCCAAGTTATACTGATCCAATCCAATTTCAGCCAGCCAAAGTGGCGGAATTTTTTGACCAAACCCACATCTGCATAACTTCCTGATACCCGGAAATAATGAATTTGATTACTCCAAATGAACTATGGACAGCCATCTGCGGTGCACCAAATCAGAAATGCCCAGGCCCTGATGGCATTCCATATGAATTCTATAAAAAGTACTTCAAATATATATCCCCACTGCTGCTTGCCTCACTTAACCAGAGCCTTCTGGAAACGCGCCTCCTACCAGGAGGACAAGAGGCCTTCACCGTCACACTTTTCAAGAAAGGGGACAATCTAGACTTAGCCAACTGGCGCCCCATTTCTTTAACTACCACGGATACAAAAATTTTAACTAAAATCATGGCTAACCGTTTAGGGATTGTAGCATCTGCCACCATCTCCCCAGAACAATTCGGTTTCATACCCAGAAGGTCAATTTGGGACAACGTGCACTCTGTGGCTAACTCATGCCAGTCCACAGCCTCTGGGGCACTTCTATTCTTGGACCAACAAAAGGACTATGATAGAGTAAACTGGGAATACCTTAGGGCCTGCCTCCAAAAATTCCGCCTACCTCCCCGATTCATTAACTGGGTGATGCTGCTCACGGAATCTGCAACAATGGCAGTGCGCGGCCCAGGTTTCCTAACGGAAGTAGTCCATCCTCAAAGGGGCCTGTGACAAGGGGACCCCCTGAGCCCACTCTTATACAACTTCAGCCTTGACCCACTACTGCGAAATGTGAATGCCCAACTCACTGGGGTCCATGTGCCAGGCCAAACCCCAGTCAAGATGATGGCATTTTCAGATGATTGCGTGGTGGGGGTGTCTAATAACAAAGATGCACGCGCGCTTGAAGCCCTCATCCAGGAATATTCCTGGGTAAGCAACGCGGCACTGAACGCCTCCAAAACCGAAATCATCCTCCTTGGTCGGTTTCAGAACTGCTGGGCCCCAGCAAGTAGTTCCCAACCCGGCCCATCTGCTCGTCCACGTCCACGTCCACGCCTTACTAACTCAAAACACACCGCTCCACTGGTGCTCCCCTTTGTGCCACGACCTACCATAGGACTGGTACGCCATCTGGGCGTGTGGTTGGAGGCAGGTGGATACGCATCAGCAGTAATGGAGTGCCATATACTGTACAACGTGACGAAGCGAATAGCCTCTCTCAGAGCCCACCCTACTACCCTCACTGGCAGGGTTGTTCTTGCCAACTCTATGCTCCTATCCAAAGTCTGGTTCAGAGCCCACGCCATCCCCTTCTCCCCAAGCTTCTTCAAATCCCTGTATGCTTTGCTACAAGGCTGGCTTTGGTCAGGCCGCCCTCCACCTGTACGGCTAGAGGTCATGTTTGGCCCTCATCATCATGGTGGCATGGGCCTACTTGACTTCAAAGCCCATGCCGCCAAGATACTGGGCACCTGGATTGCGGCCGTCACTGCTCCTACACTCCCATCCCAACACTGGTCCCGCGCGGCCCGCTCCAACTTCTCCTGAGCCTTGGGCCTCAACAATCCATCAAACCCCCACTCCCTGATGAAATACCTCGCATCACACACATCAGCCACAGGTCCTCACGGGACCAAAACCCACTACAAACGAATCCTACTCTCCATGCGAAGCGCAGAGTGGAGAATTCGTATTAGTGGACATACAACCTGAAGAGGCCGCCCCTCTCCTCAGTTCACACAAGAGGTACAGGGGCTACCCATCCATGATGGCGTGATCCCCATTCGACCCCAAGTCCTATCCAGGGTGGACTACCTGGACATGATGGACATCCCTTATTCCACTGAGACCCAAAAGACTATCTGGAAATACGCACACCATCCTCTGTTGCAGCCTCAAGTCCACTCCCATGAGTGGCGCTGCCTGAGGCGGGTGTATCGTACAGCTGAGCGCTCTAATGCTTTACACTCATCCTGTGTCGTGTGTGGCCAGTATGGAACGCTGTTTCACCGCCTGGAGAAGTGCCCCACCTCTAAAGTAATATGGCGCGAAGTCCAACGTCTGCTAGGCCAGGATCAAACACATCCCTTCAGTCTGTCAAGAGATATGTTTGCTTCATCAATGGCCTCCCCCTCTCACCCTCCCTCCGTGCTCTGGTGGTTGCAATTGCCATGTGGACTATCCACACGATTGTCTTGGAAGCCATCGCTGGATCCATCCCCACCCTCCCTGAAGCTGTCCACAGATTCTGGTCTCATTTGGTGGATCACTTTCAAGCGTGGATGTTTGGATATCTTCCACCGCGTTGCCGACAGCTGGTCTCCTCCTGGTTCCCAGTCTGGTTCATTAAATCAGACCCCTTCCTCCACACGTGCTCAATAGTGGCTACGTCCCCTACACAAGTTCCCTCCCCCTTCCCATAAGTGGCGTTCCCGCTGGCAACAAGAGATAGCATCGCTTCTCTGGGGTGCCTCCCCTGGTACTAAGTTTTGCCTCATCTGAGTCATATTTGGAAGTGTCCGTCCCATGGTTGGCCTTCCCCGCAATAAATTCAAAATATATGACTGGCTGACAAGCCACAATTATGGCCAACATATCATTGGAGAAATTTTATCAAAGATAATGAGCAGATTCCGCCGAGGATGTTTCAGAGCTATAAGTATTCATTCACCTTAGGATGAGGCGGTAATGGGTTATAACAGGTTGTATCAGATTGCCTTCAAAATAGGGCGATAAGGCAATGTCAACATTTGGTAAAAGTTAATTTGGATTGCCTCAAATCAGAGTGATAAAGAATTGAAGAACAACAAGCTGAAACCAATGAGAATATGGAAGAACAAATAAACTAAGAAAAAGAGTCAGTACTGATTGAGGTCGCTGGGATATCAGCGGGACAAGGGGATTGACAGAAGGGGGTTTTAGTGGGAAGAAGAAAGGAAGTAAGAGGGAACGGACTAAAAGAGATCCGCTGAGCTTATTATATTAAAAATAAAGAAGTGTTTTGGGGGAAATTGCTCCCTTTTTTATTATAATTGATTGTTTACAAGTTTCCCCAAGGAACTGACAATCGTCATATCGTCCATTTCAATTGTTCAGTGGGCATAATCCTATGCAAAAAACCCTTTGGCGGATATATAGGGAATTGCTAAAATTACAATAGTGGTGCTTACTACAGGGGGCCCATTGATCCATTACAATATGATGAAAACTCAGTCGCTGTCTATGTCACATCCAGGTTGCTTTGATAAGGAATCAGCATGACACGCTGGTCCTGTTGCATATGAGGAGCTGAAACTTGCATTGGATACTGTGCTCAAAAAACAAGATGAGCTTCTCCAGGAGGTTTACAGTGATAAGCTGCCGCCATTTGATTGCAAAGGAAATATTCATGGGTTATTTTGATAATTTGAGTTTGCAACTGAAGGATCTTTGGATCAGCAGAGGGCAAAACTGTTGATCTCCACCAGAATGTTGGTAGTGCTAATAAAGTCATTTGTTACCTTTCAGATAGTTCCATTACATACCAAGAAGTTAAGGAGACGGTGCTGCGGTTGTTTGGTGAAACTGCAAAGATGTCGCGGCATAAAGCCAAGTTCTTGACCATTGGGTTTCAGCAAAATGAGACCTCACCACATTTGCTGAGCAATTTATGATGGAAGCTCACGTGTTGATTGGGGCAGGTATTTTATCTGAAGTTTATGTGTGAATTGCAATGTCCTCAGCGGTAAAGCCATACCCTGAGTTTACAATGTCATGGCCCAATTGTTAGAGGATTATTTACCTCTTCTTAAACTTGTTCAGTTTGTACATCGCTTAGCTGTAACTTTCCCTCCACCCAATATTGAACAGATTCACACTGTAGCTGTTGTCAACCCTAATCATGTGGGGAGAATCAACTGGTCAGTGCAGGTTCCACCAGGTTACTCGCCGCAGTTCAACGTCTATTGCATAACTGCTGATTGACAACTGACCAACTACTGCTTTGGCCCTAAATATGCTTATCAGCAGCAGGCGCTCTACTAATGTGGGTCTGGTTACGCCAATCCTCTTCAGAACAGCCTTCCGAGTGGGCCAACTTATATTAAGCACAGACGTAGGTCCTATGTGGTAAGTTGTTTTAATTGAAGTCACCCTGGGCACATGGGATGATGGTGCCCCAATCAACAGAAACCTTAGGTACAACAGGATCAATGTTATCAGTGAAAAGTCAGAGTGGAGTAGAGACAGGACTCTCTACTTCCGCTATCTCAAATTCAAACGTCCTATCTGAATCTACTGTATTAATTGCAGCAGAAGCCTCCCAGTATGATGATACATTCCTCTACCAACAGTCAGTTGGAGGAGTAAATGTGCTGACCCAAGCACAATCCAAAGAAATGACGAACAAAGGGTCTATGTAGCGACAAAAGCCTTATGCTTGTCACATGTTTGACCAAAGTCCATCAGACCAGTTAGAACCATTTTCAGATGCGTTGTCCCTGAGAGGAGTAGAGGTCGCCCTTCCAGTGGACGCTATTGTAACAGGGTACCCTAAAGTTGACACAGGTTTTATAAGTTTCCTGGGAAAACGTGAACCACTGAATGTACACGTAGTAGATAACCTGCATTCATCTTACTTGGAGTGCATTTACTGTGACAAAGTGGTAGCCAAGACCTGAGTATGAGCTATAATTGATATGGGCGCTTCTGTTAACATTGTCTCCACTGATTTGGTGGCGAAGTTTTCTTTAAAACCTGACATAGACCACCAGATGGTGTATGGGACCGCTGGACAAAAACCACGGTCTCTGAGGGAGCGTATAGTGCGCTTCACTTGCAGTTTGGATCCGTTGTTGTTGTGGCTCTGACGGTAATATTACCAAACAGCAACTACAATCTGTTGATTGGGACTGCCTTTATGCGACACTATGGGGCTGTCGTTGACATGATGGAAGAGACCCTAGCCATTTTGGGACATTGGATCCCAATTTATTTCACCTCCAGCGGAGTGCCAAAGGGCTCTGTGCATATGGGACAGATCAACCTTGCCTAAAGCGATGGGGTGAATCCAGTGCGCTATCATCAATTAAAAGGTAAAGCTTGGGCCCTTCCCTATCAGATATACAAATATCAAGGGCTACCGCTTAAAGCATCTGGAGCTGTATCCATTCCCTCTGGACATCAAGTAATAGTAGACACTGAGTTAGAGGTGGAAGTGCTAGCTGGGCTCTATGGGGAGATCATTGACCTTATCAGCAATTGCAGCTTGAGCCCCACGTAACTCAAGGCATCATACTTCTGGGTCATGGGGAGATCAAGGTATTGATAGCAAATCTTCAGAACATACCAATTCAAATCCGCCGGCATCAGATTATAGCGTATCTACATCTGAACCCAGTTGGAGAAGTCACCCAGTTTCATGAGTTCAGTTCTCTGGATGAATTTAGTCTGCCCATTGAACCACATCTTGGTGTAATGGCGGTTGTACCATGGGAAAATTTAATGGGGTTATTGGAAGACTAGAAGGATTGGGAGGAAGCTTTATTTCAAAATATAAAGAGATATTTGCTGTTGACAATCATGATTTGGGGTGCGCTCAGGGGGTTGTTCATCAGCTGGACACTGGGGATCATCCCCCAACAGGTCTCAGCCAATCTGCTGATCAAGGGCAGCTGAAGAAGTTGTCACCAAGGAGATTGACAAGCTTCTAGAGCAGGGAATTCTAAAACCATCTAAGAGTCCATGGGCTTCACCTGTCCTAATTGTTAAAAAGAAGGATGGTACTAACCGCGTAGTAATCAACTACCAAAAGCTCAATAGTATCACCAAAAAAGACTCATACCCTATACCATGGATTGAGGATGCACAGGATCAGTTAGGTGGAGCTCGCTACTTCTTGGTAATGGATTTGATATCCAGTTATTGGCAAATTGAGTTTCCCACAGTGGAACAAGAAAAATGAGACATAATCACATCAAAAGGGCTTTTCCAACCAACTTGTATGCCACAAGGGCTATGTAACTCCCCAGCTATGTTCCAATGAGCAATGGGCACACTGGAAGTTTTGAATTACACTTCCAATGGGGCAGGTTTAATCTTGAAGTTACACTGGGCGGATTCTCCAAAAAGCGAGGAAATTGAAGCAAAATACAGGTTAAAAATCGACCTACTTTTTATTTCTCAAAAAGAGGAAATATTTATAGGCTTTTTTATGGTTCATAATCTATCAGAGTAAATTAATCTCTGTGCGATTGAGTCTTCAATCAGTTGATTGGGATCCGATTGATCATCAACTGTGGTAGATTGTGATATATTGCTCACTCCTTCTGATTATGTTGGGGGAATTGAAGAAGGGATTTTTTGGAGATATGCGAATTCAATGAAATCCTGACACTTCCCCCTCAAGATTCAATCGCGGTGGAGTATGACTTCTTAAAAACCTAGAATGAATACAATTTACCACAATACCAGTATCAGTATGAACAATCAAATATTCTAATCCTTTTTGAAATGTAACTCTATAAGGACCAGATCAATTAGTTCCCAGTTTTCCAGTCTGTCCACCTGGCCGAGAATGATAATACATAACATAATCCCCAATCTGATATTCAGGTAAGACTGGTTTATGTTGATTGCTTCATAGAGTCTCTCTTCAAGTGGTGGTTTCAATTTATTCATTGCTTGAGCCTGGAGGCAGATAATCTCATCAGCCAAATTTCTCATAACTAAATCAGAATTTTCTGGGATGCTTTCTTCAAGGATATTCTGAACACTAGAAGGGACTGAAGGATCCCTCCCATATATACACTTAAACAGGGACATCTTGATAATGCGGTGTTAACTTATCTGATAAGCAAACAAGGCACTAGGTAAATAAAAATTCTACCAAGTCAGGTCAGTTGAGGCCATTTTCCTTAAAATTGAGACCAAGGTTCCATTAACTTGTTCAATGGCCCCATTTGTGGATGGATTATATGGGACAACAAATCGCTGAGTAGTGTTAGATAACTTTGATAACTCCTGTATAAGTTGCAAGGTGAAATTAGTCCCATTATCTGACATAAGGACCTTTGGACATCCATGCTGGGAATTAATATGCTGATATAGGAATAAAGCTGTAGTCTTAGCCAATGGGGTAGCAATTGAAATGGCCTCAACCCATTTGGTCAAATGGTCGACGGCCATAATGATATACTGATGACCATGCACTCCTCAAGGAAAAGGACCTACCACATCAATGCTGACTACTTTGAATGCCTTAGTTGGGGAAATGACTTGATGTTGATAAGTAGGGTTAGTAGTTCCATGACGTTTGCAAGTAAGACATGAGTCAAGAGTCTCTCAAATGAACTCGGTCATGTTGTTCTAATAGTATTGAGTCTTCAACCATTCTTAAGTTTTCTTTAAGCCACTATGAGCAACTTGTTCATGACCTTCCATTACAGCGTGAAACCTGGAGTTGGGATGTAGGAAGGGCATCCACTTAGACTTGACTTTCTTATAAAAAACTCCATCTTGAATCATAGTATCCTTGGTAATTGATTTTAGATAGGCTTGATCCCCTTCAGTCTCTCAATCCCATAATTCAGGTCATCCATTACGATTATACAAGCGTTCTTCTTTTTCTGGTTCTAAGGTCAGAATAGGTAGTTGAGATAACCCATTCGCATTTTGATGCTGAGCTCCTGAGCGATAGACAATGAAAAAATCGTAATTTTGCAATCATAAAGCCCAATGGGCCAACCTCCCATCAGGATCCTTCAAATTCTGTAATCATCGTAAGGAAGAATGGTCAGTAATAACAGTGAAATGGGTACCATATAAAAGGGGCCAAAAATGCTTAATGGTCAAAATTACCACCAAACATTCCCGCTCAGTAATACTATAATTTTGTTCAGCCTTTGACAAAGTTTTGCTATATTAAGCAACAGGATGATCCTTATTTTCTTCATCACACTGAGATAAAATAGCCCCAATAGCGACATTGCTTGCATCCATATATATAAAGAAAGGCTTATCAAACTGGGGGTGAATTAGAACAGGTTCCTTCATCAAGGCGGTATGCAGAGAATTGAAAGACTGTTCTTGAGCTGATCCCCACTTAAAAGACACTCCTTTTTGCAATAGGTAAAATAAGGGTTCAGCCATATCAGTAAAGTTGGGAATAAATTGCTGGTAATACCCAACCATACTGAGAAAGACTTAAATTTCCCGTAAAGAAGAGGGAGGAGGCATCTGTTGGATGGCTTGAACTTTGTCCTCAAGGGGTCAAATACCTTTAGCTGAAACCTGATGTACTAAGAAGTCCATTTCATTTTGAAAGAATGAGCACTTGGAGGGCTTGAGTTTTAAGGAAGAGCCCCAAATTTGGCTGAAAACTTCTTTTGAATGGTTTAAATGCTCAGTAAAGGTTTTGGAAAACATGGTAATGTCATCGAGATATACCAGAACACAAGTAAGCTTTAAATCCTGGAGCATACTGTTCATGGCCTTTTGGAAAGTTGTGGGGGCTTTGCTTAGGCCTTGAGGCATGCAAGTTGGTTCAAACAACCCTTCACTTGATATCAGGGCACACTTGGCACGATCTTCTGGAGACAGTTCAATTTGCCAATATCCACTGGCTAGGTCCATAGCCGAAATAGGTGGATCCAGCCAACAATCTAAGTGAATCATCAATCCTAGGTAAGGGATAACAGTCCCGTCGGGTAATAGCATTCAATCAATGATAATCCATCATGACTCGATGAGAACCATCTTTCTTCTTGACCAACAACAATGGGGATGCCCAGGGACTATTGGAGGGTTTCAATAATCCAGCCTCCAGCAATTGATTCAACTCCTTAGTAACCTGAGCTTCTTCTACTTTGGATTTATGATAGGGCTTCGCACAGATAGGAAGGTGATCACCAGTTTCAACAGTGTGCACTACTCCTTTCATCTTTCCAAAATCGCAAGTATGCCTAGCAAAGATGTTGGAATATTCATCCAATAATTGAAGCACTTGTTTCTCCTGTTCCTTAAAGAGATGTTTCCCAATAGCAGGTCCCACAGTAAGGATTTCCTGATCACTCTCCAATCCAAAGTCTTTTAAACTCCCAAAGGATTTAACATCATAGATACGAGATAAGGGTAACAGCTTGACATAAGCAATAGGGCACTCTCAATCTACCAGTTTTGGCACATCAGTAAGGTTCGCTAGTAAGACAGATAAAGAGCCTGAATAAGCATAATCCAATATTCCAGGACAAGGCAAGAGTTCTTTGGCAGAAGGATTGACAGTGCCCTGGACTTGTAGCAAATGCCCCTTGGGAATCAAAAATTGCAAAGAAGTATTAATAATCACTTGTGATTTTGATGGAATAACTAATCTCTCAGGAGAAAAAATAGGCATTCCCTCTTCAATATCAGCCATCGTAGGAGGTAATTTTACATGAGGATCTTCAACCTGATACTAAAGTGAATAAGACCTTTTAGTTCCTTCTAGCAGACATAACTGACGTTGAGTGGAAGTATGATCAGATAAAAGTAAGGGAACTCAATACCCCAAGAGAGACAACGATGAGTCAGGGTAGTTGATAATTTCATCAAATTCTCATAAAAATTGAGTTCCCAAGAGTAGGTCATAACTCAAATTATCAAGCACAATCGCTGAAATGGTAAAGGTTAATTTCCCAATTTTTAGAGGAAGGGATGAAAAAGCTCCAATAGACTGAGTATCTGAGGGCCAGTGGTGCCATATTCTTCATAATGAGAAATATCGGGAGTTAATTTGATTCATTTGACCAATTTGGATGAGACAACATTCACTGGGGATCCAGTATCTATGATAGCCTTGGCATAACTTAATTACTCAGAAGTCAATATGAGTAATGGTGCTCCTGAACTGAGAGGATAATGCCAATAAGGAGGGTAAGGAATAAGAAGAATGTTCATCTTTATTACACTCAATTGAACTTTGCTGCTCTTGCTGCACATTCACATCATTATCAAGGTGGAGAATCTTATTGGTCTTATCGCTTTTCTTTTTGTCATCTGCTTCCTTTTTAAAACAACGATCCTCAGTATGGAAGTAGCTATGACAGTAATTACACTGGATCGCTCTAGTGTTCTCAGGCATGGCGTAGACTTTGGGATGACTAGGTCTAGGATACTCATAAACCTGGGGGTTTTGGAGAATTGAGGGGCAACTCCAATAAGGCCTCCTTAATATAAAAAATACTTCAGAAATTCTTTTTTGACACTGATCAGATAAACTTGCATTTGCGTCCTAGTAGTAAAGGCTGACAGAACTTCGGTTATTGCATCATCCAAATTTAACTGACCACAGGCTACAAGAGTTTGAGCTTCTTAATAGAACCAATGAGCAAAGTCCTTAATAGATTCATTTTGGTGGGGCTGAGTACCCATGAAAGCCTGCTTTTGCGAATATAAGGTTTGTTCACTCCCAAATTCTTTGATCAATGCTTCCTTGACCTGAGCCCAAGTAGAGCAGATCATTAAGTGGGGAACCATAATGTCTTGAGCCAATCGAGTAAGGCAATTAGGCAAGTAATTCATATTTTGGTGATCTGTGGCCTCACTTAATGCTTTTTCATACAGATAGAGAAAGGCGATAATGCTGCCTTCCCCTGGGGAGTATTTGTCCTTGAATGCTGGTTTGAAACTCATGGGAGCATTGTTAGTCAAAACATGCACTTCAGGTTTTTCAGATTGAGTAGACACATAAGAGGCAGAATCTGAAGCTTGAGAAGAAAATTGAGGGTACAGACCAACAGCTTCGGTGCAAATTTCATTAATCCAATAATTCAGATCAGTATGCCCTACTTTCTCATCTAGTTGGCGAGATAGCTCAAAAATCTGTTCCTGCTGTGCGTTGAACTTGAGTTCCAGAGTCTTGATTTTCGCTTGGAGCAATTCCCCTTTTTGATTTGCAAGCATGAAATAAGATATCAGTGTCCTTGGCCCACTTTCCCAAATTGATCAATTCATCGGGCAAGGACTGCAGAGTCAAAAGGGGGTCAATTGGTACCCCATCAGGGGTTAGGTTGCATTCTTTGGCCACCTTAGAGAATTGTTCATGTAAGTGGGTCATCATGTTCATGAGAGAGTTAATGTGCTGATAAGATCCTGAGTGACCATCAGCACCTTGAGGTCCACGAGGTCCATCTGCACCTGTAGGACCCATATTTCCAGAACTTTTCTCTACTTCGTTGACCCAGAACTGAATTCCTGAGTATAATTGTTCCAATTGAAAAAGATGAGTTCTAAATTCTTCCTCCTTCAATTGACTACGCTCAGAGAGTTGGGAAGCACCCTCTCTCCATTCCCTCTGGATCTCTTGAACTTTTTTAGGAACTGTACATCAATAAAATTTGATATCCCCTAATTGAACTGAATGAGCTGCTGTTGTACTTCATTGAGGGAAGTTTGATTATTAATAATAGCATCACAATTATCTTGGCTAAACTTGGAGGCTGACTTGAAAAACTCAGAAATATAATTATTCAAGGATTGGAGTCCTTCTAGTAAATTGAGCATTCCTTGATGGTACATTCCAACTACAGGTAGCAAGTGGTATAATGTAGGATGTACAAGTTGTTGTAGATACTGTTCAGAGCCAACCCCTGGCATTTGAGAGGTTTGCAGCGCTTCTCGCAATATAGAAGGTACTGCATTAGATCAAGATTTGGTAGAACGTATTACAGGGATTAGAGCCCCTTCAAGTAATTGATTAATGATATTTCTCAAGGCCTCAGGTGGAATTTGAAAGTCTGAGGCGAAACTTAAGTTAGATTATAGAATTCCAAGTTGGCCCAAAATTCCAACGTGGAGGGTAATCTTGGGATTTGGGCTCCAATTGAAGGGACCCATCATAAAATACTGCCTTGCTCTTGATCTTGAGCCTCGTCAGGCGAAAATTGAGAATCCATGGTGATAGACGTGGTCACTGGTGCATAACTCAGAGTACCCCTGTAGTGAGCACCACTCTGGAAGTTTTGAATTACACTTCCAATGGGGCAGGTTTAATCTTGAAGTTACACTGGGCGGATTCTCCAAAAAGTGAGGAAATTATAGCAAAATACAGGTTAAAAATTGACCTACTTTTTATTTTTAAAAAGAGGAAATATTTATAGGCTTTTTTACGGTTTGTAATATATCAGAGTGAATTAATCTCTGCGTGATCAAATCTTCAAGCAGTTGATCAGGATCCAATTGATCATCAACTGTGATAGATTGCAGTAGATTGCTCGCTCCTTCCAATGATGTCAGGGGAATTGAAGAAGGGGATTTTTTGGAGATATGTGAATTTGGTGAAATCCTGACAGACACCATTCTGGGTGATTTGAAGCTGTTGTGTGTTCTTGTGTACCTTGATGATATTAATGTCTTCTCTCGCACATTCACTGAGCACCTTACCCATTTGAAAGAGGTATTTCATCGACTGGCTGAGGCCAATATTAAAATCAGGCCTCAGTTTTGCCACTTCCACAAGGATCAGCTGGAGTACCTCAGGTTTGTGATTGATGCGACTGGGCTAAAACCCCAACCTTCCAAGGTGGAGGCTATCCAGGAGATGACTAAGCCAGTTAGTAAGTGGGACATTCAAGTGTTTTTGGGGATTTTGGGTTATTACTAATACTTTGTACCCAATTTCAGTTGCATCAGAGGTCCGCTGTTTGAGCTAATAAAGAAGGATGCTATGTTCAAATGGATGGAATGATGCCAATGCGCCTTTGATGCACTTCAAATGGCGCTAATTAGTGCACCCATGTTGCACTACCCTAATTTCAATAATAAATCTATAGTGCAGATGGATGCGTCACTTTCTGCTGCTGGGGCGGTCCTGTCTCAGAAGGATGATGAGGGGGAGGAGCACCCCGTGGCGTACTGTAGTCATAGCTTGAATGGCCATGAACGAAATTACACTATAACCAAGTGGGAGTGCTTAGCAGTGATTCATGTTTATAAGAAGTTTCAAGTCTACTTGCATGGAGTAAAGTTTAAGGTCATAATGGATCATGCATCATTGCGCTGGTTGCAGAATTTGAGAGAGACTGAGGGGCGGCTAGTCCAATGGGCTCTTAAGCTGCAAGCTTATGACTTTAAATTCCCCATTGATCAGGTGCAAAACACCAAAACGCTGATTGCTTATCAAGATTGCCAACAATTGCAGTTATGGCAGATTTAAGTGGCATTTTGTTTGTAAAATGCTCAGCGGAAAG
Source organism: Massospora cicadina (assembly GCA_022478985.1). Classification (NCBI taxonomy): domain Eukaryota; kingdom Fungi; phylum Entomophthoromycota; class Entomophthoromycetes; order Entomophthorales; family Entomophthoraceae; genus Massospora; species Massospora cicadina. The sequence goes on along the minus strand of JAKSZP010013874.1, from coordinate 6,806 downwards.
TATGATGATGAACTGCCTCAAGTTATCAAGTTATGAGATGTACTCAGGACCAATAACTTCCAGAAAAACGGGAAATTGTATAAGCATATATGGGAAACTACTATGAATATCCCCAGACCTTCTACCAGACCAAATATTATCATGAGCGCACACTGAGAAGTTGGCTATGGTGGAGTCTGGAAGACTCTTGAATTGTTGAGGCTGCGGTATTATTGGGAAAGCATGCAATTTGACATGCTTGAGACCCTGTACTACTGCCATCAGTGCCAGGTGGAGAAGCTGTTCCACCAGAAGACTTCATACCAGCTAGTAAAATCTCACTTTGCTTGGTATACAGTCTCTATTGATGTCGTGGGACCTCTGCTGACTGGAGCTAACTGGTCTAAGTATATCCTGGTGGCAATCGGCCACTTGACCAGGTGGGTTGAGGTGCGGGCCATTTGGGATCTGGGGGTAGTTACTGTGGCTAAGTTTGTAATGGAATGCATCATTCAGAGTCATGGCTGCTCACAATTTATCTTTACTGACAATGGAACCAACTTCACCTCTCATATTTTACCTAAGCTCAACAAATTGATGGCCATCCGCAGGGTCCATACAACCCCATATCACCCTGAGTCCAACAGAATGGTTGAACGGGTTAATGGGACCCTGGTGAACATGCTATGGAAGTTGGTTACAGATAGGCCCTCCAATTAAGGTACCCTCCTTTCTACCGCAATGTTTACCTACAATATTAGCTACCATTCTGCCATGGGGAAAGTCCCTTCTAATTGCTTTATAGACAGCACCCCTCTCTGCCTGCGCTTCTATATGCCTGTGTAGAGGACACCGGCGGAATGGATCCACAACGCTATTTAACTGCCCTAGCAAATATGCTGATTAAATTACAAACTGAAGCATACTTGTTCAGCTTATCCAAGAAAATCAAAAACCAGGCTGCCAATCAGGTATGGAAAAGTGGCCTAGCACAGTTCAAAGACAGAGATATGGTACTATTCCACGATCATCATGGGTTTGGATGGAAGAACAAGCTCATGAATATTTGGATTGGGCCATTTGAGATAATAGAAAAAATGGGTATTGCTGCTTATACTATCAAGGATCCTGCAGCCGGTTAGATTATAAATTGAGTGCATGCAAAATTCCTTCAGCCATATAAGAAGCAATAGAGCCTCTCCAAAAAAGAATAAAACAAAAAGAAAAAAATGAAAATGATGATGATTGTACAAAATACTTTATGTAAATTTTAACTATATTTATTTTGGGTTGCTGCTGAAGGTCTTTTGCTTTGATGACTTCATCTTCCTATCTTTTTTCAGCTTCTTGTGGTGTTTCTTTTGTTTTGATTAATAGGACCTTTGTTTCTTCTTCCACCACTTTGAGGGCGCTGTGGTTTCTATGAACACTTCTGGGGTTGGGGGTGGAGGCAAAGGCAAAGGCTGCTAAGGTGAGAGTGAGAGGGCTGATGTCTGCTCAGGGGCCACTGAGCTAGTCCAAGAAGGGGAGGCTGGTGCAATGGGACTGGAAGAGGAGGATGGACTGGGGTTCCATGGCAACAGATGAGGTGGTGAGAGCTCAGCTGGTTGATCAAGTCAAAACTGTTTTTGCCCCACTAGGAGCAAAGCCCACAACCACATGCATTGATGGTCCTGGGAAATTAACAAGTAAGCAAGCAGGGAGGGTAAGAGTCATAAGGGCTGGCAAGTAATCTGGTGAGTTTCAGCTTGAGGGGAAAAGGCTGCACCCAGTATCAGGCAATCTATAAGGAAGTCTTATGCTCAGATATACCATTGGAAAAGTAGCAGTTGCAGTGAATGCTGCTCACCAGGCCCACTTAAGGGCTGCCTGGTGCAGCTCTATTCCTGACCCTAAAGCAGTTGTGAGATACAAAATTAGGTTACCTAAGAGCTCCATAATAGGAAGGTACTGTGATGGATCATTGGTGCTGAGGGCGGTGAACGCTGCAGTGACCCCAGAGTGAAGGTGAGCTAGCCAGTTATTATAGAAGCTTACCCCAGGAACTGAAAGTGGGTAGGAATATGAGGAAAGGACCCCAACCAGATAGCTATCACCCACTGTATGAAGCACAGCATCTGCTGAACAGACAGAGCTGTGGAATGAGGCTCAGCAGGAGATGGAAGCACTAGGCAACTAAAGCTGTTCACTAAGAGCTGGGCCACTTCATTATACAAAGGCTCTCAGCTCCGCTCCCCTCCCCAGTATAGCTAGGCCACTATATTCCTAAAAGGGGTGCTCCAGGAAGCTAAATAGCTAAAAAATATGGGAAGGAGCTCTTCCTAGGTTAGAACAGTCACAAGGTCTATATCAGCCTTATCCTCATCAGCCAGAGGAAGGGGAAACTGGGGAAGAGGGGTGTGGCCTGGGTCAGGCAACTCTGCACCAAGCCACATATGAAAGAAAAATTGAAATCATAGACCTGTAGCTGTTGGCGCATGATGGTTCACATGGCATCAAAGGAAAAAGAGGCATACTGCTTATTGTCCAGTCAAGGGGGGTAATATCATGAATCTATATGACTGGATGACAAGCCACAATTATGACCAATGAATCATTGGAGGAATTCCACCAAAGATAATGGGAAGAATCTGCCAAAGATATTTCAGAGCTATAAATATTCATTAACCATAGGATGAGGTGATAATGGGTTATAACAGGTTATATCAGGTTGCCTTCAAAATAGGGTGATAAGATGATATTGATATTTGACAAAAGCTAATTTGGATTGCCTTGAATCAGGGTGATAAATAATTGAAGAACAACAAGCCAAAAACAATGAGAATACAGCAGAACAAATAAACTAAGTAAAAGAGTCAGTACTGACTGAGGTTGCTGGGATATCAGCGGGATGAGGGGATTGATAGAAGGGGGTTTTTTTAGAGGGAAGAAGAAAGGAAGTAAGAGGGAGTGGACTAAAAGAGATCCACCAAGCTTATTATATTAAAATAAAGAAGTGTTTTGGGAGAAATTGCTCTTTTTTATTACAATTTTTTGTTTACAAGTGTCCCAAGGAACCGACGATCATCATATCATCCGTTCCGATTGTTCAGTGGGTGTAACCCTGTGCAAAAAACCCTTCGGTGGATATATAGGGAATCACTGAAATTACAATAGTAGATACGCTCTTTAGGTTTTTACCATTAGGTAAACGTTTATAGTTTATATTCTATATTAACTTTTGTATCTCAACACCAGAGCACTACCTTTGGTGGCTTAATAATCGCCATCGCACTTTTTATGTATCGAACCCTACAATTGCCAATAAATTTGGGAATCCCCAACCCTCACCTAAAATGCGCAGTACCCAAAAGTTGAGATCCGTTGCAGAGCCCAGTTATGAATTATACCGACTCGCTTTCTTTTCCAATCTGTTTAATGGCAATCGAAGTAGCTTTGAGCACCATTATCAGCAATGGAGTGCACGCCCAGCCCAGTTGCCACCCTCGTTAAGCGGCGGACGGAACCCCAATCTACGCGACGCCTGGGATTAAGATCAAAAAGGCTTAATGAGGATCGGGGTGAAAGTTGGATCAAACCGCGAGGCTGAGTTTATAAAACCGAGCTGCAGCGATACCCTTTAAGTACCAAGTTTGATTCAGGATCTGGAGGCGTTCGATATGGTTGATATCCACCGAAATTTTAATCCGAAAGGCATTAGTTGTAGAAGCCCTTAGGCGGGGGCCGATAATTATTATGATACTGATAGTTGGATTGGGGCAAGTCGAACTCGGTGGTGTCGGAATGGGCCGAGTGATAGTCGTTACCGTAGGGGTTGTCGGAGCTGTCATTCAGGAGGGCGTACTGGGAATCGGAATCGTTGCTGGTATCGAGTTTAGCGGCTCGCTCCCTCTTGCGGGCAGAACGGCGGCGGCGACGCTCATAGTCCTCCCACCGCCGGAGCGAGACCTTGGAGGCATCGAACGAACCCTCCTTGCCCCCGTGAGCCTCGCCCTTGGCTTCACCTTCGACCATACGCGTGGCACCCCAGGAGAAGTCATCGAAGTGCCAGTAGGAGTATACCGGAAGGACAAAGTTCCACACCGGCAAAGCGGCCAAGTACACCGCCATCCACGCCACATAGATGAGCTTTCGGGAGGTGATGAGGATCAGCAGGGCGGGGGACACGAGAACGGCCAGGAGCATGACGAGCGGCATGCTGGACGCGAGCGAGTTGATCTGCGACTGCGACACGTTGATGATCAGCACAAACGTCATTATAATGGCCACCGGGAGAACCACCGTCCCGATCAGCTCCATAAATATCACGAACTGCATGGAGAAGCAGAAGGTCCCGCACAGGTTCCTCACTAGAACCAGTTCCAACAAGTTGTGGATGGTGGAGTTGATCCAGCGCCGACGCTGCGACAGCAGGACGCTGAACTCGTCCGGGACGACCGTCTTGCACACCGCCTGCGGCACAAACATCATCTTGCGGTTCGGGAAGTTGCGCAGCATTAGGGTGGTTAGGAAACGGTCCTCCCCCAGCAGTAGCAGGTTCTTCTGGTGCAGGGTCTCGACGACGTTTTGCGAGTACTCCTGCACGATCTCGGGCTTGGTGATGATGGGGACCCAGTCCCGGTCCCCTTTGGGCGCCTTCAACCGGTACATGCAGAAGCAACCTGGGAGGCAGGTTACACCGCCAAACACCGACTCGAAACCCTTGCCGAGGTGGTGGGAGATGTAGTACTCGAACACTTGGATACCAGTAACCCACGAGTCGCGTTTGTTGGCAATCTTGGTTTCGCCGCACAGGCCCATGACCAGCGGATCGTTGATGAGGCAGTAGGTCAGCAGCTTGAGGGCGTCCGGGTACACCTTGGTGTCGGCGTCCACCATCAAAACCGTCTCGAAGTTGTCGGGCGTCACCCCCATCAGATGCTGGACCTTGCAGAAGAGATCGTAATCGAGCGGGGTCATACGCTCGTTGTGGACCACCCGCGAGAAGAAGTTCATGAGGATCAGCTGCGAATCTCGCTTGCCACGGTTTCCCGCCTTGGGCTTCCCCGCCTCGTCGAGGTTGCCGCATTTGACCACCACAAGGGTCGGAACCCGATGCGCCTTGTAGTTGAAGTGGCCGGCATAGACTTGGGCCCGGTTGTGCTGCTTGTGGCCCGCCGCCACCGCAATGTAGCTCTGCGGCTCGGTTGGAAGCTGCGGGTCGAGCTCAAGCATCTCGACGCACAGATCAGGGGTGCTGCGGTCGTTGCCGGATCCGGTGATGATGCCGTCGGCAACTATGAAAAGCAACTTTTTGTCGTCGCTATAATCCGTCCCCGCCAGAGACTCAATGGTGGTTCAGAATCGATTGTTCCCCCTCGGAGTAGCACGTCACCAGAAGGATGGTGAATAGCTCGTTAGGGTCGTCCATGAGGCGCCTCGGCCTCGGTAGCTGCTGCGCCGCGTTCCGGGGTCGCCGCGAAAGGCGATGCGAGATCATCCAGTGGAAAACAAATGCCATCGCGAAACGAACCGCAATGATACCGAGGATCACCACCAGTGAAACGGTCATGAAGAAATCCACCCCAAAGCATCCCGCGGCCGACTTTTGCAACCGTCCCGTCCCGTACTTCTGCCACAGGCAAGGGACGGCGGCGAGTAAATTTTTGTCGCGGTGCATGAGCCAGGTGGCGTCGCGTCCACCGGGTCGGGCAGTCCGCCGAATCGCTTCATCGAGGGCGTCATTGGGGATTGGTGACGGGTTGGCGGTGAGATAGGTGGTAAAGTCAAGCACTTGGCCATCGATCACGGTAAATCCCGGCTTGACCTCCTTCCAAGAGTATCCTGCGCGTAAAGGCTTTCCCGCCTTTGACCGGAGCTGGAGATTGAGCTGGTCGGCCACCTGGGCTATGGGTTCAAACCGACAGCCGTCGTTGCCGTTCTCAGCGCTGCAGGGGTCGAACTCCACCGCCTCAAACTTGACGTTGCGTGGCAACGAAATCTTGGTACACGCCCTGTCGTAGCCCGCGGGCCGACGAAAGTAACTGGAGATGTCGGGGATCTGTGTCGATTGGTGATTGGCAGTAAAATCTGGCTGGGAACCTAGGGTTGGTACTAAAGTAGATGCCTTGGTTGACGATGTAGTAACCGGGCGGGGAAAGCTTCGAACCCGAGGCGGGGCCGATGGCCATCAGCCGGTCACCGACGTCCTGGCGCAGGCTCTCGGGACAAAACGCATACGGCAGGCCTAAGGTCAGGAAGGCCACGGTGGCGCAGATTAAGGAAATAATAAAGCATAGCGCAATCTTTTCTCGCCACGCCTGTATGATGTCGTCGTGGGGAAACCCGAGTTTTCTTAAAACGAAGCTAGGCGCCCAAAAGGTGACGACGCGCGAAAATACCACCCAAGCATCTAGAGATTTACGCTCAGCTTGCCCGTTCAGCATCGGCTCCGGGACCTGAAACCGTTCAGGCCGCGTCAGGGTCTTGCCGCGGCGCAGGGTGCGGCCCCTTTGAATAAACTCTGAGCTCATCTAACAAAAGATTAAAACCAAAATCTCATAGCCCAAGTTTAAACCAGCCTACGGTGCGAAAGTGGCCATGCTCAACTACATAAAGCTGGCGCCTCAGCTACCGAAGCCGTCTGACCTGAGCCAAATAATAAATTTAAACGGGGGAATACCTGCTTCGTCTCCGCCAACCAGTTTACACCTGTGGTTTGGCAGGAGCCCTTATAACTGCCAAATAACGCTATATTCCGATCCCCATACCAAAGTTATGCGCATACTTTCCTCGCTTCCAATTCTCATCTCCCCACACTCCCCTTTTAGCATACATTATTTTAAAAA
>JAKSZP010013873.1:0-35991 GCA_022478985.1 Massospora cicadina | reverse complement strand
TGATCCCACCTTGTGAACCATTCCATACCATTAGCATTGATGTTGTAGAACCTCTTCCTAGAGCTACCAATGGACATTGGTTCCTCCTGCTAGCTGTAGACCATCTAACTAAGTGGATCTAAGCCATATCACTCCCCACCACTTCAGCAAAAGCCACTGCCACGTTTTTGTATAATAGGATTATCACCCAGCATAGGTGCCCTAATAACATTCTTTTCAATAATAGACAAAATTTCTGCTCAACGCTAGTGAAAGATTTAGCCAACCTGATGGAGACCACTCAGGTGTTCTCCACCCCCTACCATCCTGCAACCAATGGAATGATAGAGTGGGTAAATGGCACTCTAACTGCAACCCTCCAGAAAATGGCTATAACTGACCCCCTCCATTGGCCCCAATATTTGACTAGTGCAATTCTGATCTATCAGATTAGTTACCATTAAATTACTAAAATGTTACCATACAAGCGTTGTATGGTAAAAATCCCCACCTGCCTTCTAAAGTCCAATTGATGCTTGACCAAGCTTCTCCTGAAGCACCTGAAGTCTCTATGTGAAGTTTTTAAATGAAACCATAATACTTCAAGCCCTGGTTGCCAAAAACATGTTCACTACAACCAGTAGAGAAACTGCACAGTTTAATGATAATCATGGTCCCTTACACACCTTCCAAATAGATGACCTTGTCCTATTTTACCATTACTGGCCTGGAGATCATAATTACAAACTGGGCACCAACTAGTCAGAGCCCTATTGAGTCATATATAGATGGGGCAATGAATACTCAATTATAGAGGTTGTTCAGAGCACAGTCATAAACCACATACATAGTTGCTTTCTCCATCCGTTTCTCCCCTGTGCCAAGGTCTAGAGGGGGTATTGTCAGGATTCCTACCCAAATGAAAGATTCAGATTCATCATATAATAGAAATCAATCCCAAACTGACTATAAAGCCCAAACTTCTGTCAGGGTTAATCCTTGATAAAAGTTGACAGCTTTTTTGAGGTCAGTGATCAATCTTGATTTGACCCATAAGCTCAAATTTCTGTCAGGCATCATCCCCAATAAAAGTTGACTATGATTGAAATCAGTGATCAACCCTGACTGGTATGACAGAATCATGCTCCCTTAGAGCCACCCAACTTTGAGGTTTAAACCTGAGCTATGAGACAAGCTCTATCAGATTAACAGAGTTAATTTGGGCTTTTACCAAAATCCCTAATTTTCTTATCTGATAGATCTAGGCTTGGGTGGCTTGTATTGTCACTGATCACACTCCCCAATTTTCTTAAAAAGTGGGTATAAAAAATAAACTTTATGCTTTTTCTCCACTGTTCACAATTTTAAGTGAAAATTGTAATTATTTGAAATTTACCACATGTTGAGATTTTTGCCCATAAACCAGCCTGCTAGATTACTAGGAATCTCTAGGGGATAATTCCCTAACGCAAGGTAAATTGGATATTTTTGGACACCAATTTTGGAGTAACTATGTTTGGAAGATTTTTAGGATATTCATCTGGCTATATCTGTTGGGGATTGATTTGGACAAATACTTAAGTTCTTATCGGGCAGTGTTGCTGACAAAATAGGGGCTTATGATAGTAATTAACTATAAGGTGTACCAATTGGGATCAGTCAGGTTTCATCAACTGATTGGAAATGAGTAGCAAGCTGCAAGGTGAGTGATGCAACCTGCAACTAGTGAATTGATCAGTTGGTGCATGTGAAAATTGATTGTCTTAAGTTTACTTTCAGCAAACAACCCCAATAAACTTATTAGCGCACAGGTTTGGTTCTTGTGCACTTCATCTGCATTGTATAATATATAATATTATTGGTTGATATTAGTATGTTGACTATTATCCATAGTGAGTGGAATTCTTATATCTCAGCCCAACGCTCAACCAGCATTCCTTCTTAAAAACTTGATATGTCTTGATCTAGGGATTTGTTCCCTCATTCTGTCCAATCTGATCTTCTCTGGGATTCCCTGGTGACTGTCTCTTTGGTCCAAATTACATTTTGGTAGCAATTTCCAATTGATTTTCCTTCTTCTCTAAATCCCCGCTCAGATCTTTACTCTTTTACAAAAGAGTCTCCCATTTATTGCACACAGCAATAATATCCTTGGAAAGAATAGATCAATTGAAAGCAGATAGTAGTTTACTAATTAAACTATATACCAGATGAAAACTATAGAACTATATATCTGTAATATGATCTAACTGTTTACTGTCTTGGCAAATACTGTTTTAATTATGAGTGAATTTTAGGAATTTATAGTGGGGATTTGGTCATCTAAGCCTTGGTTGACACCTCTTTGATGAAATGGCAGCTGTTGCCATTGATCACTTATCCTCATCTCAGCAGTGATGGCCTTGCCCATCCTGGCTAGGATTTCGTTGTTGGATATCCTTGAAACCTAAATGGAAAGAGTAGGAAAACGTGTCCCTAACATTTTCCTCTCAATCTAAGTGAACCAACCATATTTGTCTAGTGACTCGCTTAGGTAATTGACTTATTATCTATTAAGGCAGATCACACACCAACTGATTAATTCACCAGTTGCAGGTGGCATCACTTGCCTCACAACTTGCTACTCATTCCCAATCAGTCAGTGATGAAACCTGACAAATCCCAATCAGTACACCTGATAGTTGATCACTATCAGATGCCCCTATTTTGTTGGCAACTCCACCCAATGAGATCTTAAGTATTTGTTTGGTTTGATCCCCAGCAGATATGACCAGGTAAATAACCTAAAATCCCCAAAACATAGTTACTCTAAAATTAGGGTCTACTAATTTTCAATTAACCTCACATTAGGGAATTATCCTCTAGGAATTCCTGGTAATCTAGCAGGTTGAGAACTATGGGCAAAAATCCCAACACATTCCCCCTCTTGCCTAGATTTCCAGTGAGAAAAGGACTGGGGCATGAGAAAACTGCTTTGGACACTCAGTCAAATACTTCATTGGCTCAAGTGGAATACAATCATCAATGCTCAACGCTGCTCAGGATGACCTTTGGCATGTGGCTCTCTTCCTCTTCCTCCTCAATACCCCCTACCCAGAGTGCAGTCTTCACACTTCACTGTCATACTGGGCTGATCAATTTACTTGTGTCAATATTAGTCCCAGGATCCAGTTTTCCCCATCAGGGCATATGACCTACTGTCATATTCAGGATTCTTGGTCCATAGCTTGAATTCCATATTTTCTCCTTGTCCTAGACAGGAGACTCTTGCCATTGATGTTTGTTTTGCAGCCCAATTAAGAATACTTATCTATGTTTATCTTTGTTATTTCTCTTATAACCTCTTGGCTCAAATCATCCTTAATTCTTCTCTTGAAGAGCTTATCCCATTAATTTTGAGATTAATTTCTCTGAAATTGGAGCTTAATGGATTATAGTGTACATAATGTCAACTTCCATATATGTCTGACATCCCCCTCTTTTCCAGCTCATATGTCAAATTCTGAGTTGTGGTACCAGCAGCTTCTAAACAGTTTGTCTGATCAAGATATTTGGCTCTTCCAGCAGATGAGTCAAGATGCATGACAGAACCTCTTTTATGGTCCTTCCAAGACTCATATACCTAGTCTGGCACCAGCAGCTAGTCCTTCCGTTGAATTATCAGAAATGGTAACCTATCCCTCTGAAACCAGGCTTGTGATTGTTTTGAACAACTCTCAGTTGTTTCTTCCTCTGTTGTCAATTCCAGAGTTGGATTTTGAAACTCTTCTAAATTCAGCTCCTTTTGCAAATGCACCAACCATCATTGTGGATGCTCCTGAATTATGCCTTTTACTCTTGATTGCTTTTTTCTTGCTAGGTCAGACCTGCTTACTGAGTTCCTCTTCTGACTCAGACAATACTACAAACCTGCTGTCTTGGCTACCAAGCTTACCATTGGTAACCATATTCATTTTGAGCTCAACTACACTGAACTATGGGCCCAAGTTACCAAGGCTTTGTCCCTAGCGCTGAATCCCTCCAATCTTGAAAACATCCTAGATTAAGATATCGCCACTTATGCTCTTTGCTTTGCTGTCCAAGTCCTTTGAAGTTGGTCCATAAAGCTTTCAGCCTCTCTCTCCTGGGTTTCACTGTTCCTTCAGCTTTGGCTCCAAGAAGCCCATAGTTGTCACCTGCAGGATGCCATTTGCTCCCTGCATGACTATCTCATCTCTAGCTCTTCCCATTGGTATCTTCTACTGATGGCTTTAGTAGGGGGCATGATTCAACAACCCCCATCAAGCATCTCTTGTTTGCTGCCAGCCTATATGTCTGGTGTTCTTGACAAAGCCCATTGTCAGGTGCTCAAGATTAATTTTCCAGCTCTGGTACTATATCAGGATTACTTGAGGTTATTTGCCAACTGCCTCTTTTTATATTGTTGCTTTCCTCCTCACTCCAGGGTTTTGCAATTGGCTTCTTCCAACATTTCAATTTACCTTCCCTTAGTTGCTTTCTCACAGAGATCTGCATTTCTCAAGTAAACTTGGTTTTGTGTAGGTCTAGCCCTCACTAGCATTCAATCTCACATCAATTTTAATGGATTATTCATTCCTACTACAATCCATCCTCCCTTCCCCAAGAGGTGACATAGGTAGAATTATCCCCAAATTGAGGACAATTAATAAAAAATAAAAATTATAAAACTATATCATTTTTTTCTATGCAGTTTATAATCTTTTTATTAATATCTTTCTAATCTTTTTTTTCTTATTTTTCCATAGGACTTGAGCTTGTTTCAGTTCAGCATTCCATCTTTATATTTTCCCCAAACTGGGTTCTGGGTAAATAAACCTGCCAGCTTTCTATAGTTCAGAGTTCCCTTTTTCAGACTTAACCACCTATATTGGTTCAGAGGTCCTTTTTTTGACTTGACCTAATTATCAGAAAATGACCAACTTAATGTGTTCATCAGTCCTTCAAGGACTCTTTTGTTTTTTTCATTGATCCATCACTTCAAACACTTAGCATGGACTCAATTTACAACTCTTCCATCCAAGAAATTCTTGATGGAGTAGGTGTCAGTCACCATCTTGGCAATAATTTCAAATGGACCTGACCACAACACATCCAGTTTGTTTCTTCTTCCAAAACCATGAGTATCATAATAGGCTACTCTTTCACCTATTTGTTATTCTTCTAAGGCTAGTCAGTTTTTATCATCCATTGATTTTGCTTGTATCCTTTTCTTCAACATATTATCAAATGCTAATAATTGCATCTCAATTAGAATATTCATCAGTCAGTTCAAGTACTGCAAAGCACTCATTACCAATATTGCTTCTACCAAATATTAAATGTTGGTGGCAACATGGCTTTCCACCCATATAACAACTCAAACGAGCGTTTTTTCCATTGCTGTATGATGACTAATATTGTAGGAAAACGTCACTGAACTCAGATACATTCCCCACACACAGAAGTTCTTTCTGTGACCAGCTTCCTCAGTGTTATGGCCAGCATTCCATTCACTCATTCTACCAGTCCATTCATCTCCAGCTGGTAGAGTACTGACACAACTCCTCTGATCTCCATTATCTCATTTAATCATGGGATCAAGTGAGATGTGAAGTTTGTCCCATTATCACTAAGCAGGACCTGCAGACATCCATGTCGATATACTATCTGATTCAGGATGAACCTCATGGTGCTGATAGCATCCAATTTTACCAGGGCCTTCATCTCAACCCATCTCATCAGATGGTCGATGGCAACTTATTATGTACTTGACTCCCCCTGTGCTCATCATCAATGGTCCATTATGTCAATGGACACCATATGCCAGGCAAATTTAGGGTAGACCAGTCAGTATCCAGTTGTATTCTTATATGGCTTGTGCAGCAGGCACTCCCACAAAACAAGCTAGATAGTTGGTGAAATCATAGTTGATTGACTCCAAGTAGTAGTACTGGTGAATATGATTGGTCATTTTTCTCAGGCCTCCATGCCCAACACCCTTATGAGCGTCTTAAACAATAACTGCTCTTTTTAACAGCTTCAGAAATTTTAACTGCTTAATTAATTATCTTAAACACTTGTCCATCCATGGTCTTGGTGTTTTCTATTGCTTTTCAAAGCATACCTTGGATTTCTTGGGGCTTGTTCCCAATTTCTTCATCAACCAAGCTCTGGAATAGCTCATCTACCTGCAGGTATACCATCTGGACCATTAGTAACTGTGATAAGCTATCTGCATTCTGCTGAGAAGCCCCTGCTTGGTGGACAATCTTAAATTATAAGCCTGTAGCTTAAGTGCCCATCAGGCCAGTTGTCCTTCTGGTTCTCTCAAATTGTGGAGCTGACAACAAAGAATGGTCCACTACCACTTTAAAGTGCGTTCTGTGGATATACACCTGAAACTGTTCACAGGCATAAATAACTGCAAGACATTCAAGCTCAGTTATGGTGTAGTTCCACTCAGCAGCTAAGTGTGCCCAGCTCACATATGCCTCCAGATATTTGCCCCAAGTTCATCTACTTGGCTTAGTATGGCGTTGATTGCCATCAACAAAGTATTAGTTTGTATAATAAAATCTAATCAAAATATGGATATTTCAGAATTGGAGAATCTATTTAGTACCAGTGTAGTTCATCAAAAGGATTTCTGCATTTCTACATTCTATATGAATCCTTTTTTTGGATCCTTCAACAGATGGAATAAGGGCTCAGCTATTCAAGCAAAGTTCTAAATAAGTCTTCTGAAGTATCTGACCATCCCAAGGAACACTTGGAGTCTCAGATACTCTTCAGCACAGCCATCCATTCTATGGCCTCTATCTTCTTTGCTTGCAGCTGTAATCCACTAGAGTTGATCACAAATCCCAGATATTCCAACTCATTTTTGAAGAAGTGACACTTCCTTGGCTTAATCTTCAGGTTAGCCATGGACAGTCACTTGAATACTTCTTTCAAGTGGTGTAAGTGATCAGTAAACGTCCTACTGAACACGTTGATATCATCCAAGTATACCAGGACACAAGACAACTTCAAGTCGCTCAGTATATTGTCCATGTCCCTCTAAAATGTTGCAGGCGCATTACATAGACCCTGGGGCATCCTCATCAATTGATAGCCTCTGCACGGTAATAAGTATGCATTTTTCTTGATCTTCTTTTAGCAAATTAATTTTGCCAATATCTAAAAATCAGATCCATTGCAGAGAAATACTTTGCTTCTTAAATTGATCTAGTGCATCATCAATTCTTAGCGGATATGAATCCTTCTTAATAAACTAATTCAGCTTTTGGTAGTTGATCACCACCTAGTTGGAGCTATCCTTTTTCTTTATAATTAGAATTGGACTTGCCCAGGGACTCAACAATGGAACTAAAAGCTCATCCTTCACTAGTTTGCTGATTTTATCTTCCACTACTGCTTTGGCCGCTTTTAATCATTGGATCAGTCTCATCCTGATTGAAAAATTTTCCCTGGTGTCAACCTTGTAGATCACATCTCTTGCTCATCCCAAATTGTGGTCATCCTGAGCAGCTACTTCCCAAAACTTTCATAATTTATGCACCTCCTCTTGCTGGCCTTCCAACAGATCAGCAAGTTGCTCTTAATCAACCAATAGGTTGATACTCTCAGTTATCCTGGCTGGTAATCCCAACTAATCAAGAGTCATAAAATTATGGAATTCCTCAATTCAGTTATCAGGATCAGATGAAAAAACATTATGATCTGATTCTTCCTGATCTTCATCAATTTTTATTTTATTTCACCAGAAGAACTCAAATTTCTCCATGGCCCAGCATTATTATCCCAGAAGCTACCCAAGACTCTACTCTGGACTTCTTCCAGGGGCTTTCTAACATCCCCATACAACAACTCAGGTATCTCCAATGTCAACCCCATGTCAACTATCATCTGCAATCCTGGCAGTATAGTCTTCTCATTCTTGATCCTCAGTGGGATTCCTCACTTCTCTAAGATTTCCGTTGGCATTTCTCATTGCTTCAGACCCAATAATTGGTATCAAATTGGGATAATGCTATCATTGTATAATAAATTTGATGAAGTTGTTTCTCCTATTCAGCGGAGTTTCTTCATCCTTCTGATATACCAATGATAACGTCTGACCCAATTATGCTCAACATATTATCCTCAAAGAAACATTTAACTCCATACTTGCATAGAAATTCTGTCCCAATCAGAATGTCATAGTTTAGGTTGGACAAAAACTATTGCTGGCGCAGATACAACCAATGACCTGAATTGTAGTGGCAAAGCACTATATACTTCACAAGAGATGGTGGTATTTGGCCCAGCTGTCCCATACTCTTTCTTATACTCCAAGTCTGGTGAGATCTTCATCCTCTTTACCAGCTTGGTCAAGACAATGTTGATGGGTGTTCCTTTGTCAACAATCACCTTCACCAGAACTCAATACACTTTTATGTCTATATATGTACACTCAGAGTATTTCAATACTGTGTTTTCTGAGTGTATAGCGGTGTTATTAGCTGAATTGAGTGTGTGGATAATTTGCACCAATAAATCAGGAAATGATTCCTTTATCACGCTGAGGGGGATTGACAGATTAGCCTCATCTAATTGGGCTTCAGACAATTCTTTGGGATTCTCAGCAGTTTAAATCTTGTCTGCCAGTTGTCAGACATATGGCTGGGCAACTTCCTTAATTATCTCAGGGTTAATTCCCTTTGCCCCAGATCTGGTCACTGCATTTACATCCATTTTGACCACTTGATACAGTTGATCCTGTACATCTTCTTCCACAACAGATCACTGATATCAATTTCCTCAGTCATGATATTGAGAAAACAGGTTTCTCTGCAGCTCTATACTGTTCCCCATCTAGGCTGTGGGCCCTTTTCCATATTCCTTAGTGGTAGCTGACTCTTTCATCTGGACCACATTGATTTGATCCTTCAGCTTCTTGCAGTGCACAGCAAAATATCCCTTCCCACCACATTGGTAGCAGATCTTTTCCTTCTTATTCAACCATCTGAATTCTTCAGGCTTATTCCCCAGCACAGTTCAGTTGTTAGTCTCTTTAGCACCTTTGGTTCCCCTTAATGAAATTTGAATTGTGCACCAAATTGGATTTGAAACTTCTTTTTGGAGCATCAAGGTTGCTCCCAAAATTTTCAAATTATTTACCATTTGAGAGGTATTTTTTCATCACAAACATGGAGGACATCATGAGATGCAAATTATGATAAGTCCAAAGGGCTGCTTGTAGATGATTCTGGCATTAAAGTTGTCCAGTACCTTCTCTCCAACCAAGATCTGTGACTCCTGGTAGAACTGATCTGTGAAGCTTGCTAAAGACTCATCTTTATGGAACTGGATTCCCATAAACTTCTGTTTGCACTTTGATATGCATGTCAGACTCCCAAATTCCTTCATAATGGCCACCTTAGCTTCCACATACGACCAGCTGTCCCCCTCCAGGTGGGGTAACACTAAGTTCTGACAGTCAGTGTCTAGGCAATTCATGACTGTCAACGCCTTTTGACAATCCCTGTAGCCATAATGGACATTTCAAACAGTCAGAAAAACGCTGGGCGTTATCCTGATGGAACGTTGGCAATTCTGGCATTGCCTTAAATTTCTCCAAATTATCTCTAGCTGATTATCTAGGTTTGGCCACTCAGCTTACTTGAGGAGTGACTTTGGGAATCATCTCCAAAATGGCAGCAAAAGTGGGTATTTATAAT
Organism: Massospora cicadina; assembly: GCA_022478985.1. Taxonomy (NCBI): domain Eukaryota; kingdom Fungi; phylum Entomophthoromycota; class Entomophthoromycetes; order Entomophthorales; family Entomophthoraceae; genus Massospora; species Massospora cicadina. Next base: position 26,290 of record JAKSZP010013873.1, on the reverse strand, counting down.
CCTTGGGGTATTTGACTTCCCAATTATTGTACAAGGACTTCTTTCTTCAGCATCACTTGCCACAATTAGCATACAATCACATTTGTGAGTTTTAAGTTCCTTGACCTGTATGGTCATTTGCTCTATATCAGCACTGAACTTTTCAAATGAATGTAATCTGCTTCTCACTCCGTTTTCAGATATAAGACCTCTCAAACTAGGTCCCCTTCTTTTTCTTCAACAAAGTTACTTTCCCAAGTAACTCATTCCCAAAACTTGCAACATTATCAATCCCTTCTTCCATCTTGGCAACTCATTCTTCCAAGGCTGCATATTCCTGATGATCCATTGAGTTTAGGGCATTCTGATTTACAGTGGCTGACTCTATCCACAGTTTGCATACCACATCTTTATACAACATTCTTATAAGTTCTTCAACTCAACTACAACCCTGTAGTGAGCACCAATTTTGTAAAAATTTATTGTCTTGGGATTATTTTGGCAAATAACCCCAATAAACTTATTACTGCACAGGTTCAGTTCTTGTGCACTACATCCAAGTTGTATAGTATAAAATTCATCAGTTGATAATAGTATCAGGATATTATTTGTAGTTGAGTGGAATTATTATCTCAGCCCAACGCTTGACCAATATTCTCACTTAAAATACTTGAGATGTTTTGATTTTGGATTTGTTCCCTTGTTCTGTCCAACCTGGTCTTCTCTGAAATTCCCTGGTGACAGTTTCTTCAGTTTAATATACAGCCAGCAGCAATCTCCAATTGTTTCTCCTTCTTCTCTAGATCCCCGCTCAGATCTTTACTCTTTTACAAAAGAGTCTCCCAATTATTGCACACAGCAATAATATTCTTGAGAAGAATATAACAATTGAAAGCTAATAGTAATTTACTATTTAAACTATATACTGGATGAAATCTTAAGAACTATATCACTGAAGTACTGTCTATCTGTTTACTATAAAACTTGTTTTTTATAATGAGTAAATTCTAGGATATTTATAGTGAGAATTCAGTTGTCTAACCCTCAGTTGAACCTCTTCAATGGACTGCAGCCATTGCCATTGAATTACCCATTCTTGTCTCAACAGCAATAGTCTTTTTTCATCCTAGCTATGATTCTGTTGTTAATATCCTTGAGACCTAAACGAAAAGAGTCAGAAAATGTGTCCCTAAAGTTCTCCTCTCAATCCAAGTAAACCAACCATATTTGACTAGCGACCTGCTTAGGTAATGGAACTTATTACCCATTAAGGCAGGTCACACATCAACTGATTTATTCACTAGTTGCAGATGGCATCACTTGCCTCACAACTTGCTACTTATTCCCAATCAGTTGGTGGTGAAACCTGATCATTCCCATCAGTATATCTGATAGTTAATCACTATCAGATGCCCCTATTTTGTTGGCAACTCCACCTGATGAGATCTTAAGTATTTGTCTGGATTGATCCCTGACAGATATGACCAGGCAAATATCCTATAAATCCCCCAAACGTAGTTACTCCAAAATTCAGGTCCACCAATTTTCAATTTACATTGCATTGGGGAATTATCCCCTAGAGATTCCTAGTAATCTAGCAGGCTAAGACTATGGGGTAAAAATTCCAACATTGCATGATCTGCCTTAATGGGTAATAAGTCCCATTACCTAAGCAGATCACTAGCCAAATATGGTTGGTTCATTTGGATTAAGAGGAAAACGTTAGGGACATGTTTTCCAACTCTTCACAAATAAATCTCAAGGGATGTCCAATGACAGAATCCTAGCCAGGATGGGGAAGACAATCACTGATGAGATGAGGATAGATGATCAATGGCAACAGCTGCCATATCATCAAAGAGGTGTCAACAGAGGGTTAGATGACCAAATCCCCACTATAAATTCCCTAGAATTCACCCATAATAAAAAAACAGTATTTACTAAGATAGTAAACAGTTAGATCATTTCATAGATATATAGTTCTATAGTTTTTATCTGGTATATAGTTTGAGTAGTAAATATTATCAGCTTTCAATTGTTCTATTCTTCTAAAGGATATTATTGCTGTGTGCAATAATTGGGAGACTCTTTTGTAAAAGAGTAAAGATCTGAGCGGGGATCTAGAGAAGAAGGAGAAATAATTGGGGATAGCTGCCAACTGTGTGTTGGACTGAAGAAACTGTCACCAGGGAATCTCAGAGAAGATTGGGTTGGACAGAACAAGGGAACAAATCCCTAGATCAAGACATCTCAAGTATTTCAATTGGGAATACTGGCTGAGCATTGGGCTGAGATATAAGAATTCTACTCAATTATGAATAATAGTCATCATACTATTATCATCCAATAATATCATATACTATACAATGTGGATGAAGTGCACAAGAACCAAACCTGTTTAGTAATAAATTTATTGGGGTTGTTTGCTGAAAGTAAACCCAAGACAATAAATTTTTACAAAATTGGTGCTCACTACAGGGTTTTAGTTGAGTTGAAGAACTTATAAGAATGTTGTATATAGATGTGGTATGCAAACTGTGGATAGAGTCAGCCACTGTAAATCAGAATTCCCTAAACTCAGTGGATTATCAGGAATATGCTGCCTTGAAAGAATGAGTTACTAAGATGGAAGAAGGATTAATAATGTTGTAAGTTTTGGGAACGTGTTACTTGGGAAAGTAACTTTATTAATTAAGAAAGAAGTGGAGATCCAAGTGAAGCAAGATGAACATACTCTTTACCAGAAATATAAACTTGCAGCCTAGATATAGACCTATCTAGTGCTGCAAGAAAACCTGTTCTAAATGACATCTACTTGAGATGAAGAGTATCAGCAGTGCCAACTCAGGTTGAAATTGGGTCCACTAAAAATAGTCCCAAGGAACAGTAGGATCAACTCCTCAGGTCAAAATTGGGTCCACCTTAAATAGTCCTGAGGAGTGAGTTTATAGATGAGGCATTGGATGAAATAGAAAGCAATCAATCAGGAGAATTGGATTGCTATACTAATGAAGATATAAAGGCAAAACAAGAAACGTTTGATTCTGGATAGTGGAGAGAATCATTTGATGCAATAACACTCAACCAATAATCAGAAGTTTCTGGAGACAAGTTCATTAATTCAGGAGAAATTGGATGAAGCTAATGAGGCCAGGATGACCTGTGTAATTATAGATGGCAATAAATGCTAAAAATCGTTTTTAGGAGAAAAATGACTTGAACAATTGGATGAAACCGTTGGCTAATGGAATATGAAAATCCAAGCATCAGATGCCAAAATATGAGATGAAATTAGGACCTGTAGAATGAATAACCAGTTGGGTTTGAATGCCTAATATATTCAAGATTATTGTTAAATTTGGCAAGTTTATCCTATACATAAAGAGACAGCGCTGCTGGTTATATAATGAAGAAGGTCAATACTAATTGGAAGTATTAGCCTAAGAGAAAATATTTGCAATGTTCCCAGCGGACCTCGGATCCATATAATGGTTATGTCTTAAGATTTTGGTCAAGTCCTATAAGTGGACTACTAAACCAAATGGCTGGTTAAATCCTAAGAGGATAAAATTTTGAACCATGATAACTGGTAGGTCAGAGTTACCTAGGATCCAGTTTGGATGAAAGGAAAAAAAGGACCTCTGAACCTTTTTGTAGGTTGCAAGTCCCATTAAAAAGAAAATACAAAAAATATATAAAAGATATAAAATATCAATTGTTATGGTCTATGAGTTTTGAACCTAAGCAACAAGAAATCCTGACAGCTAAACTGAGGAAATTCCATCCCTAATGAGATGAAATTATTGGCCAGGGTAACTGAGAGTATCAACCTATTATATGATTGAGAGCAACTTGCTGATCTGATGGAAGCCAGCAAGAGGAGGTGCTCAAATTGTTTGAAAAGTATTGGGGAGTATACACCCAAAAACAACCACAATTTGGGATGTATGAGAGATATAATCCACAAGATCATTAATGGGGAAAATCTGCTGATCAGGATGAGATGAGATTGCTAGCATGAGTTGCTGAGAGTATCAATCTATTAGAAGATTTATTCAAAACTTTGCCTGAATAGCCAAGCCCTTATTTTATCTGTTGAAGAATCTGAAAAAAGGATTCATATAGAATGAAGAAATGCAGAAATCCTTTGATGAGCTACACTGGTACTAAATAGATTCTCCAATTCTAAAATATTCAGGTTTTGATTGAGAATTTATTATACAAACTGATGCTTTGTTGATGGCAATTGGTGCCATAAATAGCCAAGTAGATGAACTTGGGGATGAACATCTGGTGGCATATGTGAGCCAGACACTCTCAACTGCTGAGAGGAACTGCACCATAACTGAGTGTGAATGCCTTGTGGCATTTATGCCTTTAAGTAGCTTTGGGGGTATATCCACGGAATGCAATTTAAAGTGGTGATGGACCACTCTTTGTTGTGTCAGCTCCACAATTTGAGAGAACCAGAAGGATGACTGGCCTGATGGGCACTTAAGCTACAGGCTTATAATTATGAGATTGTCCACTGAGCAGGATTCTCACCAGAATGCAGATAGCTTATCACAGTTATCAATGGTACAGATGGTAGACCTGCAGGTGGATGAGCTATTCCAGAGCTTGGTTGATGGAGAAACTGGGAATGAGCTCCAAGAAATCCAAGGTGTTATTTGGAAAGTGAAAGAAAACACTGAGACTATGGTGGACAAGTTTTTAAGATGATTAATGGGAAGAGATTATTATTTCTGAAGCCATCAGAAAGAGCAGGTATTGTTCAAGCTGCTCATAAGGTTGTTGGGCATGGAGACCTGAGAAAAACAACCAATAATTTTTGCCAGTACTACTACTTGGAGTCAATCAACTATGATGTCACCAACTATCTAGCTTGTTGTCTGGAGTGCTAGCTGCACAAGCCATATAAGAATACAACTGTATACTGACTGGTCTGCCCTGGATTTGCCTGGTATATGGTGTCCATTGATGTAATGGGACTGCTGACAATAAGCACAGGGGGAGTCAAGTACATAATGGTTGCTATTGACCATCTGATGAGATAGGTCAAGATGAAGGCCCTGGAGAAAGTAGATGCTATCAGCACTGCAAAGTTATCCTGGATCAAGTAGTATACCAACATGGATGCCTGCAGGTCCTGCTTAGCAATAATGGGACAAACTTCACATCTAATGTGATCTTGAAGTTGAATGAGATTATGGGGATCTGAGAAGCCATGTATGTACCCTACCAGCCAGAGATAAATGGACTGGTAGAAAGAGATAATGGAACGCTGGCCATGACGCTGAGGAAGTTGGTTGCGGGAAGAACTTCTACATGGAGAATGTACCTTAGTTCAGTGATGTTCACCTACAATAACAGTTATCATATGGCAATGGGAAAAACACCATTTGAGTTGTTATATGGGAGGAAGGCCGCATTATCATTGATTTTATATTTGGTGGTGGAACCAACATCAGGGATGAGTGCCAAACAGTACTTGAACTGACTGACAAATATCCTAATTGATTTGCAATTGCAAGCATTTGATACTACATTGAAAAAAGGATACAAGCAAAATTGACGGATTATAAGAACTGACTGGCCTTAGCAGAATATTGATTAGGCAAAAAGTGGCCTATTGTGATATGCATGGTTTTGGAAGAAGAAACAAACTGGATGCATTGTGGTCAGATCCATTTGAGATTATTGCCATTACAGTGACTGATGCCTACTCCATCAAGCATCTCTTAGATGGATGAGTTGTAAATTGAGTTCATGCTAAGTATCTGAAGCAATAGTTCAATGAAAAAATAAAAGAGTTCTCAAAGGACCAATGAATCATTTAGTTTTTCATGTCCTGATGATTAGGTCAAGTCCAAAAAAAGGATCTCTGAACCAATTTAGATGGTTAAGTTTGAAAAAAGATTCTCTGGACTATAGAAAACTGGTAGGTTCAATTACTTAGATCCAGTTTGGGGAAAAAAAATAAAAAGATGGACCACTGAACTGTAACAAGTCAAGTTACATGGAAAAAATAAGAATAAAAATAAAATATTGATAAAAGATATTGGAAAAAAATTAATTTGCATAGAAAATTGATATAATTTTTTAATTTTTATATATTTATTAGTTTCCTCAATATGGGGATAATTTCACCTATGTTGACTCTTAGGGGAGGGAGGATGGATCACAGTAGGAATGAATAGCCTGTTGTAATTGATGTGAGATCAGATGCTAGTTAGGGCTAGACCTACACAAAACCAAGTTCTTTGAGTGGATGTGGATCCCTGTGAGAAAGCAACTAGGGGAAGGTAAATTGAAACGTTAGAAGAAGCTAATTGAAAAACCCTGGAGTGAGGAGGAAAGCAACAATATAAAAAGAGGCAGTTGGAAAATAACCCCAAGTAATCCTGATATAGTACCAGAGCCGGAAAATTAATCTTGAGCACCTGACAATGGGCTTTGTCAAGAACACCAGACATATGGGCTGGCAGCAAATAAGAGATGCTTGATGGGGGTTGCTGAATCATGCCCCCTACTAAAGCCATCAGCAGAAGATACCAATGGGAAGTGCTAAAGATGAGATAGTCATGCAGGGAACAAATGGCATCCTGCAAGTGATAACTATGGGCTTCTTGGAAGCTAAAGCTGAAGGAACAGTGAAACCCAGGAGAGGCTGTAATCTTCCTGAACCCACTTCAAAGAACTTGGACAGCAAAGCAAAGAGCATAAGTGGTGATATCTTAATCTAGGATGTTTTCAAGATTGGAGGGATTCAGCGCTAGGGACAAAGCCTTAGTAACTTGGGCCCATAGTTCATTGTAGGTGAGCTCAAAATAAATACAGTTACTAATGGTGAGCTTGGTAGCCAAGACAGCAGGTTTGTAGTATTGTCTGAGTCAGAAGAGGAACTCAGTAAGCAGGTCTGACCCAGCAAGAAAAAAAGCAATCAAGAGTGAAAGGCATAATTTTAGATGCATCCATGATGATGGTCAGTGCATCTGCAAAAGGAGTTAGATTTAGGAGATTTTTAAAATCCAACTCTGGAATTGACACCAAAGGAAGAAACAACTGAGAGTTATTTAAAACAATCACAAGCCTGGTTTCAGAGGGATTGGTTACTATTTCTGATAATTTGATGAATGGACTAGGCACTGGTGCCAGACTAGGCATATGAGTCCTGGAAGAACCATAGAAGAGGTTATGTTGTGCATCTCAACTCATCTGCTGGAAGAGCTGAAGGTCTTAATCAGACAAACTGTTTAGAAGCTGCTGGTACCACAACTCAGAATTTGATATATGAGCTGGATGAGAGGGGGGATGTTGGATTTATATAAAAAAGTTGATTTAATGACTTTACAATCCATTATGATCCAATTTCAGAGAAATTAATCATAAAATTAATGGGATAAGGTCTTCAAGAGAAGAATTAAAAATGACTTGAGCCAAGAGGTTATGAGAGAAATAACAAAGGTGAACATAAAATAAGTATTCTTAATTGGGCTGCAAAACAAACATCAACGGCAAGAGTCTTCTGTCTAGGACAAGGAGAAAATAAGGAATTCAAGGTTATGGACCATGAATCCTGAATATAACAGTAGGTCATATGCCCTGATGGGGAAAAACTGGATCCTGGGACTAATATTGTCACAAGTAAATTGATCAGCCCATTATGACAGTGAAGTGTGAAGACTGCGCTCTGAGTAGGCACTAGTGAGGAGAAAAAGGAAGAGAACCACATGCTAAAGGTCATCCTGAGCAGCGTTGAGCAGTGGTGATTGTATTCCACTTGAGTTATTAAGTATTTGACCAAGTGACTGAAGCAGTTTTCTCATGCCCCAGTCCTTTACTCGCTGGAAATCTAGACAAGAGGGGAAATGTGTTGGGATTTTTGCCCATAGTCCCAGCCAGCTAGATTACTAGAAATCTCTAGAGGATAATTCCCTAATGTAGGGTGAATTGGAAATTTGGTGAACCCTAATTTTGAAGTAACTATGTTCAGGGGATTTTTAGGATATCCACCTGATCATATCTGTCAGGGATTGATCCAGACAATTACTTAAGATCTCATTAGGCAAAGTTGCTGATGTAATAAGGACATCTGATAGTGATTAACTATCAGGTGTACTGATTGGGATTTTCAGGTTTCATCACTGACTGATTGTGAATGGTAGCAAGTTGTGAGGTGAGTGATGCCACCTGCAACTAGTGAAATCAGTCAAATAGTGTGTGACCTGCCTTAATGGGTAATAAGTCCCAATATTTAATCAGGTCACTAGCCAAATATGGTTGGTTCACTTAGATTGAGAGAAAAACGTTAGGGACATATTTTCCAACTCTTTCCATTTAGGTCTCAAGGATGCTTAACAATGGAATCCTAGCCAGGATGGGCAAGGCCATCACTGCTGAGATGAGGATAGCTGATTCAATGGCAACAGCTACCATTTTTCAAAGAGGTGTCAACTAAGGGTTAGATGACCAAATTTTCACTATAAATTCTCTAGAATTCACTCATAATAAAAAACAGTATTTACTAAGACAGTAAACAGTTAGATCATTTCATAGATAAATAGTTCTATAGTTTTTATCTGGTATATAGTTTAAGTAGTAAACTATTATCAGCTTTCAATTGTTCTTTTCTTCTCAAGGATATTATTGCTGTGTGCAATATATTGAAAGACTCTTTTTGGGAAAAGAGTAAAGATCTGAGCAGGGATCTAGAGAAGGAGAAACAATCAGGGATTGTTGCTGACTGTATGTTGGACCAAAGAGACTGTCACCAGGGAATCTCAGAGAAGATCAGGTTGGACAGAATGAGGGAACAAATCCCTAGATCAAGACATCCTAAGTATTTCAAGCAGGAATACTGGCTGGGCATTGGGCTGAGATATAAGAATTCCACTCACTATAGATAATAGTCATCTTACTATTATAAACTGATAATATCATATACTATACAATGTGGACAAAGTGCACAAGAACCAAACCTGTGCAGTAAAAAGTTTATTGAGGTTGTTTGCTGATAACAACCAAACCAATAAATTTTTGTGCCACACCAAACTCATTATCTGGATTACACAAGACTTCTCAACTAAAAGAAATCCAGGTATAAAACAACACCCTTGAACTTTAGGTCATCTAGCCCTCAAACAACACAGGATCCATGGTATCAACTTGTGATCCTGACAAATGTCACATTCATTAAGCAAAGCTCTAATTCTGTATTGGACATTAAGGAAGCATTACTTGATGTAGTTGGCATAACAAGCCAGAGCCCTCACAAAAGGTCACCACAAAACCTAGAGTTTATATTGTGGAAGAAGAAAAGCCTAATAAGGAGGAAGAGCTAAGATGCAGCTACTGCAAGGATGACAACTATACCAATGATATGTGTTTCTAAAAGAACCCTGCCCTTTTCAAGCAGGGAAAAATATTGTTGGTTTAGATCAGATACATCTAAAGCAAACGTTTCATAGTACCTGAAAGCAAAATATTGCAATCACTCACCTCGCTTGCATTAAAAATGAACCTGATGATGACCTTGGAGGGGACCATAAGGACAAAGGTTATTACATTTTAGGTTTACCCGCTGATCTCACCATTCTGGACCATTTGAATTATGAAAATATTGATGATTCTCACCTTCCTGAAGCACCTACCTCAGTCATGTTATAATCTTCCCTAAATAATGGATACAGCCAGCAATGCTGATCAGTACTTGCCCTGCTGATCTGACCATTTCACATATCCAAAGTCTCCTGGAGATTAGGACTAAGTACTTGAGGTTGCCCAAAGGCTCAATGCAACATTTCTCCTCAAGGAAGTGTTAGCTCTTCCACTAAAGTTTAAAGAAACCATCGCCAAAGTGAAAGTGGAAATCTAAAAGGTATGAGTTGTGGTTATCCTTAATACAGGATCACCTATCAATGTTGTGACATCCCACCTCATCAGAAGATCAAGCTTTCACTAGACCTTAAATACAGTCAAGTGTATAGTACTGCCAATCTAAATAACATAAAGGCAATAGGTGCATACTTATCTCTACCAATATGAGCTAGCAAGTCAGTTTTCTCAGCTTTCGCTGCCCTTGATAACAGCCAATGTGTTATCTCATCAGAACTCAATTCAAAATTGAGTATGATGAAAACATTAATCTAAAAGAAGGTTATTATTACTCCTCAACTATGAAGTTCCCTTTGTGTTGGATAATTAAGATTTCAGCAAGAAGGATAACTCTTGTCTGATCATGTACTCCATTTTCATTTTACCTTTTCAATATTCTACCTCTGGAACAAACACAAAAAAGCTACCCTACTTAGTAGATGTGGCTAGGGGAATACCGTTTATGCCACTGAGGTGATAATAATTAATCAGAACAAAGACTGATATCACCAACCCAGCCCTGCATATACCCCTGAACTGTTTGTTGAATATTACAAGCATCAATATAGTAAGTAAGTTTTGAGCAAAACTTTTTCCTGGAGTCCTCAATCCAGATTATCAGTGGCCCACTGAGCTATCAATTGGTAACTTAAAAAAGATATCCTAGTCAAGGAGTGTCAAAAAATTAGAAAGGGTCAATTACTTCTTACTGATAAAAAGGATAAGGTACATTTGTTTTGTACTTACCTTGATTTTGGCCTACCTGCTAATGACTTAATTTAAGCTATCCCTCAAGTCTAAATATCCAATAAGCTAAATCTAGAAAAGCTTTCAATAGTACATCACCTATTAGAAGATTATCTGTATGTGCTCCATGTTAGATGTTGACTTTGGTCACATAAAATATTAGACATATATTAATCTTTGGAGATTTAACCTCTATTTGGTCAAAGCCATATATAAAGTCTCAGATAGAGGAAAAACATGAAGATTGAGCTCAAGCAATTATTAGATACCATCTTACTTCTTGCCCTCCCAGAGTCCATTGTCAACTCCACTGTTAATTATAAAAAAGAAGAATGGTGGTCACAGAATAGTGATGGATTACTAGAAGCTAAACAACTTACTAAGAAGGACAGATATCTAATATCAAGGTTTGATGATGCATTGGCCTGACTCTCTGGCTTTAATTCTTCTCTTCATTGAATCTTACTAGTGGTTAGTGGCATATGGATCTTTCACCTAAAGTCTAAGAAAAAGTTGTATTGAGATGCATGGAAGCACTATTTCAACCTATCCAGCTCCCACAGGGATTAGAAATGCTCCTGACTCATTTCAATGGGTGATGGAACACATCATGCAAGATTTTAAACTCAGCTGTGTGATCAGTTACCTAGATGACATATTGGTTGTTTCTAAAACCTTTGTCAATCATCTAGACAACCTCAAGTCAGATTATAACAGCTTAGAAAGAATTATATAAAACTAAAACCTGCAAAAGGATTTTTCCCAGCAGAACCTAATATATTTAGGACATGACATATTGCAGGAAGGAATTCATCCTTTGTACAATAAGCTAAAGCAATCTCCAAGGTGCCTGAGCCAAAGAGCCTTAGAGATATACAGTTATGCAAAAAAATGATAAGGTATTATATCAATATATCCCTAATTTTGCTCAGCTCACCAAACCTCTTGTCTGACTACTTGAAAATACACCTTTCATATGAGGAGTAGAGTAATGAACTGCATTTGATTCAATGAAGATTTATTTTGAAGAGAAAAATAACCTTGTGACATCTAGACTTTAGAAAGATATTCATCCTGTTACTAATGCCTCTGACTTAGTCATTGGCGCTATCCATTCTCAACTGTATGGAAATATTATTGACCATTCTGTGTTATATTAATAAAAAAATATATTTCCAAAACTGAGTAAAATTATAGCTTCAGAGAGAAAGAGTGCATATATGTTCTCCTAGTAGTTAAAAATTTTTGGTCCTTCTTGTATGGTACAAACTTTACAGTTTAAGAGGATCAAGCTTCCATAGAGTGGTTACAAAACATGAAAGATCAGATAGGAAGACTAGCCAGATGGGTTCTCAAGCTTCAGCACTAAGACATGAATATCATCCACTAAGCTAGAACAAAACACATGAATGTAGGATGGACTGAGTTGACCGCCCTTAATATATAATGACAATAGCACCTCTGAATGGCTACAAGACTTACTCATGAAGCCTGACTCTTTGAAGTACAAAGATGAACCAGTTCAGAAGATTATCAAACGTCATGCTTAAAATATGCAAGTTCTTAATGTATTACTTTACAAGAAAATTGGAATTGAATGGCTATCTTACTTGCACCTTCTGAATGGGTACCAGTTATAATGGAAGCCTATAATACCTTAGTCCATGGGGCTCCAGGAAAACTTATGAATGAATCAATAAACTTTACTATTGGTAAAAATACTGACACTATAGCTGAAGACTTAAATGCTTGCTTAACTTGTAAAAAGCAGACATCACATATGTCCAAGTACAAGTATCAGCCCCTGACCCTTGCAGCCATTTCAAACCTTTAGCTTAGATGTCATAGTCCCATTACCAAAATCTATAAGAGGGTTCAATTTATCTTTGTAAGGATTGATCATTTCATGGAGTGGGTTAAAGAAATCACCATTTTTGCACAGACTTCTAAAGCTACAGCTAATAGGATTGTACCAAAATATATTTACATAAAATAGCTGCCCACAGATTGGACTATGTAATGTTGGGAAGAACTTTATATCAAAAAATTTGAGAATCTTAGCCACAAGCATGAAAACTCAACAACTATTTTTAGCGCCTTACAATTGAATTAATGGGAATGTAGAGAGAGCTAATGGGACACTGGTCAATACATTATGCAAGATGGCCACCATTGATCCATTACACTGGGACCAATATCTCTCAAGTGCATTGATGGATTACCAGATAAGTTTCCATTTTATCATCAAAATGTCCCCTTTAAAGGCTTATACAGAAGAAAATCTGGAAACCTTTATTAGGCTATAAGTTACCATTGATAATAGCAAAGAGCCTGAGAAAGCGCTAAGAAGCTTAGCCCAGAAGATTATACAACTTCAATCAGAGGCAATGGCAAATTGTAGCCAAGACAGTTTACATAAGAAAGTCAAGCAGCAAAAAAACTTGCCAACCTTTACCTGCCTTTGAGATTTCAGCTTAGTCCTATATTATCACAATCAAATAGCACCCTGAGGAGGAAAAGTAGATTACATCTGGGATGGGACATATGCTATCACTTACAAACGCAGAGATAAGTACTCAATAAAGTCCTTAGAAAATGGATTAAAAAATTAACCACATACATAGCTGATACATGCATTAGTACTACCCTGCCAATATTCTCAAAAAGGATAATATCATATATCAGGATAATAGACATGAGACAAGTATCTATTAAATCCCAATAACCAATTCAATGCCTAGACCTTAATATGAGGTTAAAGGGATTACCTGATAGTTTTACTTGGAGAAATTAGTAGTCAGTACAGCTCAAATTAACTCTAGGAAAATATACCAGACTAAACTGAGCCTAAGGTTCAATGAGATAAAATACTATCATAATAACCTGAAGGATCATCAGAAGGTCAGGTGACAACTACTCAAGGTGGCACTTGAGGCAGCAAATTAAGATGAACCAAAAAGGGTAAAAAGCAAGAAGATGCAAAATGGTTAACCTAAGTGCCCCAGTTTTATCTGAATTTGGTATTTAACTCTAACTTTTGCTCTATCAAAAATAGAGTATAAAAGAAGTATACTTTTGAATGATATGCTTGACTAAGAGCTTCTCTTTCAGATTTCCTCCCCCATATTTTTATTAATATTTTTCTTTTGTGGCTTACATTGTGAAATATGACAAATAAAAACCCTATTTTATACTATAATATAATTATTTTATTATTTCTATATCTCATTTTGGTACTTGATTACAATAAGTCCATTATGCCATACTTACCATAGGATGTATACTCTAGCTGATGGGACATACATGGTGACTTAGTACCCCTTTAATAAAAAATATACTTGTCATATGATTTAGTCTGCCTCAAGTACTGACTGTCAGGCTTATTTTGCATAACACCATCAATTTTGAAAACAGAAGCCTAACAGATGCCTCATGTTTAGCTAACAAACAGTGGAAAGAAAGTTATCTTTTATGTCATGAGAAAACATATGGTTCTGATTTTCATAAGATAGCGCTTCACCACTACATATATTCCATCCTCCAGCAGAAATGTAGAATGCATGAATGGAACCTCAGGAGGAATATTGGAAATCACAGCCCTGAATTACAAGTTGAATTGGGACCAACAGTTTCCATTTGCCTGCTAACATACTGCTTAGCATTTTAAGTAATTGGTATATATTTATATAAGAATAACATATAGAAAAGAGCAGGGCTAATTACCTTGCTGGCGTCAGTCATCACTGCAGATTGCAAGAAGCTACCACTTGGTACTTACTATCAGGAGCTAGCCAATGGGTTGCTCAAGAAATATATAAAGCATCCAAGAACATCAAAGCCTTTATCCCTAAGGTCATTATGAGAGTCAGAGATAGACTAAGCTACCAGATTCAGCATAGGAGGCAAGGTGCTATTTTATAATGTATGGGGAAGCCATTCTGAGAAGTTGTAAACCATTTGGACTGGCCCTGCAATTATCTTGGCTAAGTGAGGAGCCAAGTATTCTATATGTTGATGACATCAATATTGTATATAACAGAGTACACGCCCAACAATTTAACTCTTTCCCCTGTATCATCTTAGAAGGAGAAGTGTTTTGTAAACTACCATAACTATAATGGAAAATAATTCCTCACCCTCTGGAAGGACCCTGCCAGTATACAATGACTACTAGATTTACAAATGGAAGATTAAAACTTGAATAATGAGATGAACCCCTTCTAAAGATGATGGTGTCCTAAGAAATCTACCAGTCAGTTGAGATGTCACATGGGATAATTTGATACCTTCCAACTGTAGAAGTTAATAGTTAAAGACAATGATGATGCCAAAGGTTATAGATTTTGACCCTTTTTTATACCTTTAGATTAAAATATAGTTAATTATTGATCAATGGGTGAAAAGTTTTAACTGAAATGGGTATTGATGAAGAAACAAGTGAAAAGCTGGCTGAACCCAATTACCCTAGTGGAAGCGGTCAAACATTTTTCATGAATATTCAAAAAGGAAATCAAGCAATACTAAAGGTCAGTCAAAACCTTGAAGAAAGGCATACTGGAACAACAATATTGTATGAATCACAACCTAATCAGATTATTATCAAATTGGGTGAAGAAGCAATAATCAGAAATAGTAATGCATAAACAAATTCAGAAGCAGGGATTGAGCAAGAGCTCACTGAAAACCCTGGATCAGAGTTGTCCACTGCAAGATAAAGCTCACAGTAACAAGCATTGTGTCAAATGGATGCCACCAAGGTAGCGTTCAGGAAGATACTGACAATGGGTTCATAAAGCCCCTTTATTGCTATCCTCTACTTCCATTATATTATCAATTTTCATCTATTTACCTTAAATTTATTCAAGAAGTATAAAATACTTTGATTTTATTATAATAAAAACTTTTACCACATAATCTCAATTCTATCCTTTGTTATCAGTTATATTTGGATTAAGTGAAGAGATTGCCATAATTCTAAGATCTATGAAATAGGACACTAATAAGGAAGGATAATTTGGTTGCTAATAGGCCCAAGAAATAGTTTGATTGAGTGGTTCCATTGCATCTTGTTCCAAAGGATAAGGTATTGGAGTCATGTTAAAAAGTGTCAACAAGGATTATGCTAGATAGAGCTATGAGCAGTGTTAGTTAGAAATTTATAAAACAACAGATAACATCAGAAGAGGATTTACTCAGTGAGGATTACCATGCCCCTTCAGAATGTTGCCTGGTGTCTAATCTGTGTATGATAAAACCCTCCTCCAGCAATGTATCCACTAAGTTAAGTGATCAAAGGCTAATATGCTGACTGCACATTTATTCCATCCTCTAGCCTGAACATCTAAGGTTACTCTACATAGCTATTGCAACTATTCAGACAAAATTACACCTTGGTCTTGTCTTAACCTTGGCTTAAGCACATAGCTGAAAACCTGGTGGAGAAGATAGGATGCAATTTAGATTTAGAGCCAGCTTATAATTGCAATAATCAAATGAGAATTACTGTTATAAAGAGTTATAGATATGGAAAAAGAAAGGACTTTTGCAATGTGGAGTCTGAACCTTTGTTCTTCATTAAAGATACTCTGACAAGTAAAGACTATGGGCTTAGAAGGAAAACTCTAAGTTACTAAGTTAGCAACCTTTAAAGGATCTGTCCATAATGGTCCTGAAAAACTTGCACCCCAAGCTACTTTTTATAAAACTTGTGTTATTAAAAACACTGCATATTACTCCTATCTCCTCTTGCCACTTTAAAGATTTGACAAAAGAACCAAATAAAAGAGGTGACTGCCTTAGTAGACACTAGGGCTAACAAGAACTATTTACAACTTAAATTATCACAAAAATGAAATCTACCTATAAAGGAGGCAAACAAGGTGGATTTAGCTCACTCAACAAAATCTGTTACCTTATAAAAAGTTAGCAAGAATATTATAATTGGCCAAGGAGAACATTAGTTTGAAAAAACTTCTGCACTCTAAACTATCTGACCTACCATGGTTTTAGGGATAAGATGGTGGTACCATTTCTCCCACAATATAATTTGCTAAATAAGGAGGCCATCATTCCCCCCAGGTGTTCCTTGATCACCTAGTGGAGATCACAACCTGTAAGTCTATATCAGCTAAGCTGTGATATAAAGCAATTCTAAATTAGTGCCTTACCCAATAAAATATTAAGTTTAACAGCATGTTTGAGGCCCATGAACTCCCCAAGTTATAATACCATGGCCCATTCTATCTCAAATTCCATTCCAAGGAAGACTCTGAATTACTGCAAGGATGCTCAATCTATACTACAAACCAAAGATTAAAGAAAGCTTTAGAAAAGTACATTGATTACTTGTTGGCATTTGGTTCAATTATACCCTTCAAATCATCAATGGTCTCCCTTATCCTGCTAGTACCTAAATCTAGTGGTGAGCTCCATCCATGTGTGAATTTCTAAAAGCTAAACAAAATAACAGAACCTTATCCCTATCACATGATACTCTTTGAGAACATCCTGCCAATAGTTTCTAAAGCAAATGTTTTTATCAAGTTGAAAATAATAGAGATGCTTTACCAAGTATCAGTACATCCTAATCACCAGAAGTTCATAGCATTCAAGTGCCATCAGGGATATTTTGTTTTGAATGATGCTAATTGTTTAAGAAACGCTCCTGAAGTAAACTAATGCTTAATATATCATGTGCTTTTAGAATTGTTAGTTTGTTGTAGTATCACATATATATACAATATACTGGTATTTTCTAAGTCTAAAGAGCAGCATGTGAAATATTTTAAAGTCTGCCTTCTAAGCAATCTATAACGTGGAACTCAAGTTCAAATAATTAAAATGTGAGCTTTACAAGTCATCAGTAACGTTTTTAAGAAAAGTGCGTTTGTTTGGAAAAATGGTGGCAATCTAGTTTAAACAAGATTCAAACAGTGGATAATGTACATTCTGATCAGAGTGTTCTGTCACCACAGAAGCTTCCAAAATTGCTGTGAGAAACGAACTTCAAGATGAAAAGCTAAAGGCACAATTCCATCTTAAATCCGTTGAGCAGTTGTTAAAGTTTTTGCCAGTTGGGGACCATTTGAATCTGCCAAATTGCTTGATAAAGATCATGTTCCCCAGAAACCTTCATATTCTGCAACATCAATCTAGAAATCACCATATCCTAACAGATCATGGACCTCAATATAATTTTAAATACCCACAATCTCTAAATAAAAGTAGTCTGATTTTTAATTACAATTTTTATTTTTTGCTAGAGATTTTCTCTTTAAGATAACAGAGATTACCTTATCAATAACTATTCCACCTAGAGGTTGCCCTAGAGACTCAAAAGTCCACAGGAGATTCCACTGCAGTTAGAACAATTAGTTTTTGCATAGCCTTTTAAGGATTTTGCCTATAGTATATTTTAAAACTCAACACTGGTGCTTTATACAAGGTCTTACAAGGCTACCTGGTGAAGACATACCTTCATGTGAAAAAGTCCAGCAATCATCACCCTATCCAGATGGAAGAGAATATGTGGTTACATAGTGAACCATCTTCTGATGGAAACCATGAATTTAAATTAGTTCTCTTGAACAACAGCTGCTAAAGGTAGCTTGAGGAGCATGGATGAGTGTGGAAGAGGATTTTCTTGATGTGGACCTCACTCTGATATCATTGTAACAGAGTCATTTCCCTATCTGCCAAAGCTTAAGACAGGCCACCAAAATTAAAAATTTCTGCTGAAACTTAGATACTTAATCTTCAATTTGATCATATCAATACTTGCTACACCAATCTTTAAGATGATATGGATGACTTTTGCTGTCAGGTTGAAAAGTCAATCCCTCAAACCAACCTAGAAACCATAGCGTTAACTGAGGCTAACCAGTCCCTAAAATCCAGCTATCTGTGTCTCCCTAAACCTGATGGGTATTATAGCTCATCTTTAAAGAAAAGTATGTTCCTGGTACTGAACTCATTCAGTTTTATCTTTACATGTTGAAAAAGTGATAGAGCATACTATATATCATCAGAAGTGCCAGAACATGCAAACCTGCCTTGACAGTAAGGCTAAGAGATCATGATGCCATACTTCAAGGAGAGTGCTACTTTTTTGGAGTTAAGTTACACCCTTATCAAATAATTTAGGAGCAACATATCCCTGTCCAATTGTAAACAGCTTTCATGCAGATCTTCCATAAACGTGGCAAAACCAGTATCAAGTTCTTTTGAGCAGTTTTACTTGAAGCTCAAGCTCTTGTATCCTATGATTGAGTTAGCTTAGATGATGCCATTGCCACTGTTCTCTTTGTGTTATAACATAAAGAGACTCATGTGATACATTTTCAAAATGCTAAAAAGCTACACAAATATATTCTTGATATTAAGGAAACCATTATGGTATTTTCTAAGCTGGAGGTGCATCAAACACCTAACAAGGGGAACCAGACCCACATTTATAAAATGGGAAAGCTCCAGAGTTCTAAACCTCACCACATCCTTTTCTCTTGTTGTGGTTTTTTGGGCATTAGGAGGCTACCTGTTAGAAGAAAAAGTATGATGAGGCAGGAAAGGAGAGTCAGCATAGGGTGTGAGGCACCCTCTGCTGACAACTCTGTACCTCATTCCATGCCTACTGTTTCTCCCACTTTGAATGCCATGTCTTATCAACACCTTTTACTGTGGTTGTACAGATTATTACTTTAAAATTAAAGATTTTATTTGCTCTTACCTTGCTCTCTCATGATCATTTATACCCTGATATTCCATTTACTCACTCCCCCATTTTGGCACTGAGGTTACCTAGTTGAAGTAGTCATCATGATGTGAGAATTATGGCCATAATTGACTCTGGATTGCCAGTCAATGTCATTTTTTCTTGATCAATAAACACATAAAGGTCACGCTAGATCAAAACCACACCTTGGATTATGAAACCATGAGGCCTCAGCAGACCTGATTGTTAGATGCTTACACCTCCCTGCTTCTTCAGTTTGGATCACTGGTTGTGTCAGCCCAAGCGGTTGTGCTTGAAAATGATGATTATGACCTTCTCATAAACTCCTAATTCCTTATCAAATTTGATGCCAAAATTATTCTGGAGATTTGTAATTTTCTAATCTGGGATATTGCATTCCCTTAGTTGTCAAAGATGCCCTCAGAAAGAAAAGAAAAAGAAACCTAGGAGTTTTTACTGGAGGATCTGAACTTAATTGAGAAGCTAGAGTACCATGAGTATGACCAAAGATCAAACTTCCTCCTTTCAGCGTAGATGCTCAGAAAGGGATTGCCATATACTCAATTACTGGGCTGTTATCCCTCAAAATTGCAAATACTGGTGGACACAGAAATCCAACTTATAATTCACTAGATCATATTTATAGAGATTCATGAAGACCCTAAAACTGGCCATTCACAAGCCTTTTACCTTCCCAGGGGTGCTGGATCCTGCCTAAAGTAGGCCCTTAACCATAATGATGGTCAATCTCATTGTTAAACCTATACAGATAATTCAAAAACCTGTTGTGTATATTTAGACCCTACTTGCTGATCAAGATGAATCCATTTGTGGGTGTGGGAATTTTCATGAATTGGTGATTGATGAGGATGCTACCATCACTTATATCAAAGTGAAATTATGTGACACCCTCACCTCTGTGCAGCAGTGGCAAGCAGATGCATTGATTGAGGAGTATGATGACATATTTAATTTAAATAATTTGATAATTTTGAGATAATAAAAGGCACAGCATTAATTGCTTATGAGTAACTCATCTCCAATCTATGCTTTACCCTATTGGAAATCTAAAATATAAGAAGCCCATATGATAAAGAAACTTAAGAAACTCCTTACGCTGGACTACTCTGCCCTTGCACAGTCCCTGAGCCTCCCCATTGCTGCTTATACAATAAAGGATGGGGACCATCAGGTGGTAATGGATTACCATCAAATTAAAATCCATTAATCAGAAGGACATCTATCTGCTACCATTGATTGATGACTCCCTTTGACTTAGTGTTGAGTCTTAATTCTTCTCAATAATAGATCTTGCTAGTGGCTACTGATATGCCAAGCTTGCACTGAATTATCAGAATAAATGTGCCCTCATAGCAATTGAGGGTTTATTTGAGCCTGTGTGAATGCCCCAAAGACTGTGCAAGGGCCCAGCTACATTCCAGAAGGCAATGGATGGCCTATCAGGGGACTTGAAGATGCCAAGTATGCTGGTCTACCTTAATGATGTAACTGTGTTCTCTGACAATTATATTAACATCTTACTCACCTAAAGGAGGTGTTTTAACGCCTATGCTATGCGTTGCTGATGTTAAAACCTTCCAAACGCCAGTTCTAAACAGACATGGAATTCCTCAGACATAAAGTTACCCAGGAAGGGACTTCATCACTACCAGAAAAAGTGATCATGATTGAGAGGATGACTTAACCAGAACAGCTTACATAATATTCAGTTTTCCTTGTAATGGTCAGCTATTACTGATAGTTTATTCCTTACTTTTCTGAGCTTGCCAAACCACTGACACGTCTGCTCCACAAAATGTTCCATTCCAATTGGAGTAAACTCAACAACAAGCTTTGACTACCAAGGAAATCTCTTAAAACTGCTTATATATTGTTACATTCAGAGTTTAATAAACTTTTCATCCTTTTTACTAAGCTTGAGATGTAGCTGCTGAAGCCATTCTGGCACAATTTAATACAAATCAAATTGATCATCTCATAGCATATTTCAGCAAAACCCTAACTTGGGCAGAAAGAAATTTTAGCGTTTCTGAGTATTATTGCCTAGTTGTATTGCATGCCATTAAACATTTTCATCCTTTACTATATAAGATATTTCACAGTGGTTAAAGAACATGCCTCTTTAAAGTGCTACACCAGTTAAAGAATCTTCATGGATGGCTGGCCCACTGGGCACTTAAACTCCAAAGTTATGACTTCTTTATTGTCCATTAGGCTAGAAAGATCCACCATAAAGCTGACAGATTATCACAATTAACCAAATTATTGCTATATGACTTCTAAGAAGATGGGATTTATAGATTTATTGGGTAACTGAGGATTAAATCCAAGTGACTCCAAAGGTTCAGCAACATTTAAAAAGATGACTTAGCAGACTTATATTAAAGATAAATTATAGAAACTGGTTGGAGCCTCTTAGTTGACATATGTCTAGCTATCATGTAGAATGGATACTATCAGGGAGATGGCAGTTAATATTTAGATTGGCCTGCCATTTGGGATGCAGATGCACCCAAAAGGCGAGCCAGAATACCAGAGGCATTGCTACTTGAATGAAGTTGAAATGTACTAGGAGCTGAGCAATGGTTGAGCGCTGACATGATGCAAGCGTAAGAAGAAGCCTAGAAAGAAATCAGGCCACTGTGGCATCAGACCTAACAGGCCTAGGCGATGGAAGTTCCAAGATTGAATTGGTTAGTTTGGGACTTCCCATGGGGGAACTTAGTATGACAACATGAGCAAAGGGGGCGGATTTTTGCCTGAAGTGGGGATAGTTGGGCCACAGGATACTGATATCCTACTGAAAGATGGCCTCTGTAATTGGGGAGAGTTTCATAAAATTTTTACATGATAAGCCCAATTAACTGCAGTCGGAGCTAAAGTTACTATCATTAAACTGGGACTGTCCAGTTGATATAGGTCCCATGGGGCCACATTTGAGAAGTTGCAGAGGATTTGGCAAAGAAAAAATTTGAAATAAATTAAATAGTGGTGCATGGAAAGATTTTAATAAATTGTAAATTAAAAAATTCAACCATCAGTTATCTCAGTGTTTTATAAATGTTTAAACAAATGATCAATTTAGGAAATAGTTAAGAAAATGTAGGATTGGGGACCTTGAGATTCAACCTAATCTGGTGAACTTTGGGTGAGGGAAGGAGAAAAATGGTTTTTTTACCAACTTTGAATTTGGCAGTGGTGAGCTAAGTCACTGTCAGTTTGTCCACAGATGCCTGAACCCAATTTTCTTTGATTTTGATGACTGTAGCAACAGCGCCTTGCCTAACAGGCTGCAGAAACCTCCCATGGTCACCCCACATAGGGTGGTCCCATGAGGTTAGGAACAGGTTTGAGGCCAACCTGCCTATTCCCAGTAGCTCCAGCATCCGTTTGGCCGAGAAAAAAAATTATTGGTGAAGATTTTGATGTGTCCAGGGAGAGTTTTGAAATGTCAGCTAATTTCCTAATGGCCTGATGCCATCAGCAAGCTTTGGCAAAGTATTGGCATTATATGTTATAGTTGCCAAAAGTATGCACCCATCAGGCTTTGTTGCCATAGGTTTGGGGCTACCAGGATTCAATGCCAAAGGCTCATTGCTCTTGACTTTGATTGAACCTTTCATCCCAAGATAATGCTGACACTTTAAAAGATTAGCACAAAGCCTCTTAATTTGTTTTATTAATTCATATAAAGTTAATGCTGGTGTTGGACATTTGCCCTCTCAGTTGAAAAAGAAGAATGTCCTTGGTCAAAATCAGCTGAAATGGGGAAATGTCAGCCATTTACAAGTTTGCAATGAACTTAAATGCAATTTAAATAATAACAGTGATATCATCAACCAAAAGATTCTGGTTAATTCTCAGTGGAACCCCACAAATTGGGGTAACAAAATTTTGCATAATAATTAGGCAACCAAAAAATGAGCAGTCAGATTATTCCAACCACATGATGGACCGTGGGGCATCTATTAGGTGGTACTCATTAAACCCTAACTAGGACCTTCAAAGCGCCTATGTGGGATTACCCCCTTTTATAGGCATGGTGGGGGTCCCTCAAGGCACAAAAGATTTCACAGATGGGGATTGGCTAAAGTTTATAAAATTGTTATCTCATAGTACATTTTAGCTGATAGTAATTCCCCTGCTATTGTTCAGCCAAAATGAAGCAAGTATTCCAAGCTTCAATAGGCTGCTTTATCATATTTTCTAATTTGGACAGTAACAAGCCATACTGAACTTAATTGTAAATTCCCTCTGATCTTTGATACTGTTTAAATATGGATTGGTCAGATATTGAGGAGAGCACTTTATCTTTCTTATCCATATTACTAGTAAAAACTCTTAAAAACCTAAGTTTTTTATTATTTTATATTTAATTAATTTTACAAAAACTTTTGTGGGATCCAGCGGTGTTAGCACCAGCAAGCACAAAAAAACTGGATTTTTACAAAATGGTGCTCACTACAGAGGATCATTATACACCAAAAATAGTTGCTCTTATAAAGCAACTAGCAAGCGCTTTGTCCCTTCTAAAGGAGCTTTAGAAGCACCCTTACAAACTCCCCCTCAAGGACAAGTTTACCCCTGGTGAAGGGAACATAGCTTTGTTCTTATATGTCTATGAATTAGTAATGCAAGACTCATTGGACAAGCAGGACAAACACAACCTCCCTTGCTTTAGTCATTTAGCACAAGAGATGATAGTCACATACCTGGGCAGAGGTGAAAGAGGCTCTCTTAGCTGAATTTGGTTCACATTAGAGTCTTAACAGGGATAAACAGGCCTTTATGCACCCACGCATGGATGAGGATGAAACACCTGCTGCTTTTGCAGAGCAAAAGTCCTCACTGCACAAAGGTTATCAACGTCTAACATGTTAACCCTGGATGATGCTATTGCTGCCATGTTAACTAAGTTAAATTCCCAACCCTCTCTAGCCCAGCATATTATTTTAGTAAAGTGTGTTGGGATTTTTGCCCATATTCTCAGCCTACTAGATTACCTGGTGTCACTAAAGGAAAATTCCCTAAAGCAAAGTGAATTAGAAATCAGTTGAACCAAATTTTGGAGGAACTACATTTGGGGAATTTTGGGATATTTATCTGGTCATATCCATTGGGGATCAATCTGGATGAACACCTAATATCTCATTGGGTGGAGCGGCTGACAAAATAGGGACATCTGATAGTGATTAACTATCAGGTGTGCCAATTAAGATTGGTTGGGTTTCATCACCAACTGATTGGAAATGTATGATAAGTTGTGAGGCAAGTGATGCCACCTGCAACTAGCAAATTGATTGGTTGGTGAAGTGATCTGCCATAATGGGTAAAAAGTCTCATTACCTAAGCAGATCACTAGCCAATTGTGGTTAGTTCACTTGGATTGAGAGGAAAACGTTAGGGACACATTTCTGACTCTTTCCATTTGAGGTCTCAAGGATGTCCAACGTCAGAATCCTAGCCAGGATGGGGAAGACTATTGCTGCTGAGATGAGGAAGGGTGATTCAATAGCAACAGCTGCCATTTCATCAAAGAGGTGTCAACCAAGGGTTAAACAGCTGAATCCCTTATAAATTCCCTAGGATTCACTATAATAAAAAACACACATTAACACATACACTTATACATACTACTACTTTAGAACATTAATAGTTTTATTGTAGATTTGGTAATAGTTAGACTATCAGCATCTAGCGTGAAGATTCTATCTCAAGGATACTATTGCAGAAGACAATAATTAGTAGACACTTAAAAGAAGAGTAGAGATCTGAGCGGGGATCTAGAGATGAAGGGAACCACAACTAAGGGATCGCTGCTGACTGTGTGTTGGGCCAAAAGAGACTGCCATCAGAGGATCTTGACAAAGATCGAGTGGACAGTAATATAAGGAACAAATCCCTACAAGTATGACTATCAAGTATATAATCAAGAATACAGGCTGAAGCATTGGGCCAAAAATAGTTCTAACTCAACTACAGATAATAGTCTCCATACTTTTATCAGATTATATATTCTTACAACGTGAGGTGCACAAGAAAATCAAACCTGTGCAGCAAAAAGGTTACTGGGTTGACAACTGATAATCAACTCTTTAGTAAATTTTTACAAGTTGGTGCTCACTATAGGGGTAGTTGAGTAGAAGAATTTATCAAGAATGTTGTACAAAGAAGGGATATGCAAGTTGTGGACTGAAATTGCCACAGTGAACCATAATGCCTTAATTTCTGCAGATCACCAAAAGTTTGCAGCCTTGGAAGAATGAGTTACCAAGGTGGAGGAAGGAGTTGAAAATGTAGCCAACTTTGGTAATGAGTTAATCAGCAAAGTAAACTTGTTAAAGAGGAAAAAAGGAGACCTCATCTGAGAGGTTCTATTTCTGAAAATGGAATGTGAAGCAGATTGCGTTCATTTGAGAAAGTTGGTGTGAACATTGAGAAGTTAATGAAAGAAATAGAGGAGTTGAAAGCACACAGATGTGCAATTAAGCCTGATGTGACCAGTGATGCCAAAGAGGGAAGTCCTCAAACAATACTTGGGAAGATGAATGCCCCAAGAAATATGCTGCCCGCATTTAATGCTATTTTGGAGATGACACCCAAAGTCACTCCGCAAGTGAGCCAAGTAGCTGAACTAAGAGAATTGGCACAAAATAACTTGGAGGAATTCAGAGCAACACCTAAATTACCCACAATCTATTGGGATAACACCCCAGCATTTTTTGACTATTTGATATGACCATGAACAGATTTGGGGATTGTCAGAAGGCGTTGATGGTCATGAACTGTTTGGACACAGATTGCCAGAATCTGGTGTTACCTCACTTGGAGGGGGACAGCTGGTCCTATGCCAAGGCTAAAGTGGCCATAATGAAGGAGTTTGGCAGTCCAACCCACATGTTGAAATGCAAGCAAGACTTTATGGGAATTCAATTC